>JXTC01000193.1:0-22118 GCA_002914845.1 Trema orientale
TCCCAGAAAGCATAAAAAGTTTAAATTTTCCCCGATTTTGTCAGTTCCAAGTCGAGTGGCTTCTCCTGATCTCACTAAATAATTTTACGAATATCCTCACGTACGTGTGTGGGATCGGGGGACGTCACATAATTAAATCCATTTTGAGTTATTTGTTTTATCTTATACTTATTGCTTCTATTTAATTGATCACTAAATAGATTATTGAGTGAAATTTCTATGAACTTGGAAAGGGGACTAGAAATTTGGACTTACGTAAAACAACATAAGATTACCTAGTTTGGGGTAAGTTTATATAGGATAGTAATATACCTATATGATTTTTGCAACCTCTTTGAGAATTACTAAACTTAATAAATCTCGTCAATTTTTATTAGGACTAACATATTAGCTTGTTTAGGTGTTTTCACTTATGTCTTGGAAAGGAGTTTGTAAATACATTTGAATTCTCGGTTGACAATCCTAGTGGATTAATTAATTTAAGAGAGAAATTGTAAAATAGCATAACAAGAGAATGATTGAGGCATTAGTAAACCTAGACATTTTTTTTTTTGATTTATCTTTTATTCATTTGCATGATAATTTAGTTTCTTATATTTTATTTCTACAAAAATCTATATTTCGGTTGTTTGAATAAAGTTAGAATTGAGATAATTTTAATACTTAGCTTAGAATTAGTAATCAATTCTTGTGGGTTTGACATTCTTAACTCACAAATCTATATTACGTATGACCGTGTACACTTGCACGAGAGTGTGTGAATTTATAGTTGCACATTCTAACCAACAATAAACCATATCTTTAGGTGGGCAAATTTGAACTTTCTAAAACTTTTAAACAAAAGCAACTGTATGGCATTTCTTGTCGAAAGTATCTTTAAAAAAATGTACAATCAAAAGAGATTCCCATCAGTCTATTTTTCCATCAACAATAGTATTTATACCATACCCAAAATATCGTAATATAAAAATATCGCCCACAGGTCAAGCTCATCCATATCTATGTGATCATGGCGACAAAAGGCATGCCAAGCAACTAGCTAGTCAACACCAAAATGTGCCTCTTCATCTGTATCATAAGGCTAAAATGCGCTAAAGCTCAGTAAGTAAAAACTATGCATACTTACGTATGCTTTAAAATCTCATCAAGATCCTATTGTACACTTTTCTTTCCTAAACATTTGAGTCCATGCATTTCCTTTAAAAAAATATTCATAATTGGGCTCCTTAGTATATTGCTAGTCCTGTAAGTCGATATGCCATGATAACATTATGCAGAAACTCTGGCTATGAGCAAAAATAAGGTGTGACCATCGTGTGAGATTTTTTTGAAAACTCTTTCCCTCATCAAAAGGGCATCTTACACTGTGCTATTATTGTCCCGCTTTAACAAGACACATTATAAGATCCACAAGTCTCGCTTGAATAGAAAAGTCTGCATCAATAGACTTACCTACCCAATTCCGATAGACTAACAATTGCAATTAAAACTTATATTATAAAATTAGTACAATGGTACTTACTTTCAAATACTCTGTATTGAAATTCTTAATTTACATGCAAGACGTGTCATGCACATGCCATTTCATAACTTTCAAGAATAAATAAGTTTCACATAATGACATCTTCCATGTAGTTCTTGTGACGCAGTTGTAAGTCTTTACTTACCTCGTGTCTTGAATAGAAAATGATAATATAAAGGGTTAATATCCTCTAGAGATTGGTGTATTAATCACCTGTCATAAATTACTCTTATTCAAGATGCACATTTTGCTTAAAGAATGCATTAAGATACTTGAATAAGAACGAAATCAGAACTTTCACCAAATTAGGAAACATGATTATAAAATAACCCAAAAGTATACAAATCACTTGAGATACTTCGCAGCTAATAACAGGCATTGAAAACTGTTCAAAAGTATCAAAATATGAATATTAGTTTATTAGTACAAAATGATTCAAAATGACGCATAATTTTGTAAAAACTAGTCCATTTACCTTTAAATAGTGCCATTTGATTTTAAAAATATTTAGACCACACCTTTCCTATTTTTAAGACATTCCTATGTGATTAAAATCATTGTTTTAAATCTGCAATAATATCTTACAAGCCAATTCTTATGTATACACCTCAAAGAGAATTACTTAGAATGACATAAGCACACTTGAACTCTTTTTCAGTTTAAACAAAGTTTGAAATAATTTGTGCACTTGTCTATGGATATAAACAAGAACTAAATTAATGGAATACATAATAGGATCCATGACATATATATTGGAAGTTGAAAAAATCTGATTACAACTATAGAAAACTTAATCCATCCATGAAAACACTTGAATCTACAATTAGCAAACTTGTGGCTCTAGGTGTAACTTTAATTCTCTACTTAAATTCTATGCTTCCAGCAACAAATTAGGATTCCTAGGACCACTATTTCTCAAATAAGAGTTGTGGTTTAAGAGCTGCAGAAAGAGAAATTAATTACCAATTCAAAATCCCACATAAACCTTACCTTGACTAGTTTGAGCTTTTACTGAAGCTCTTGCCTTTTACCTCCACTAAACTAATTCTCAAGGCTTAGAAATAGATTTTAGAACTCAAGAAGACCTGAAGGAACCATTATTTAAGTAGTAGCAAGTATAGAATTGAAATTAGAAAATAAAACCTAAGAAGAAGAACTAATAGAATTACCTTGACTAGTTTGGACCTATCTTGCTTTTTAAAGCTCCAACTTGAATTCTATCACTTCGAAACTCTTGAATATGGCTAAGAGAAGTTGAGAGAATTCTAGAAAGGAGCTAGAGAGTTTTAGGTCATGGCTGGAGAGAAAAAAGAAGAAAAACCAGATTTGGTCTAAAAGTGACACTTAATGACTAAGAAATTGCATAACTTAAATCTAGAGGGGTATTTTTAGTATTTTACACCATTACTTTCTATGTGTCCAGCTTTAAAACGTCCTTAGCTTACTCATCACGTTACTAGTCATTCCCATACACCCAAGTGTAGACAAAGTTGGTGAATCCCAACTTAGAAAGTGAAAACTAGTCATACTTTGACTTATGATCCCATGTGACAGGTCTGATTATAATCTGGTGGAACCTAGCTCCATAACCAATCATTGAACACAAAAAAAATAAGTCAATTAGACACTAATTAATAATGAAAATAGAGTATTAGCACTCAATTATTAGAATGCATAAAAATGACATTATGAGATTAAGCTGAATCTAAGCTACCTTAGTGCAATAAACATAAATCAATGCCATGAATGCCACCTCGTGCTTACCTGAAACTAACAAAGAAAATACTATAAATGAGTCCTAAATAATGAATTAAAGCTATTTGACGTGTTAAACGCACACTGAATTTGGCTCCAAAAAGCGTGAAAAATGCATTTTACTGAAAAACTATAATTTAACCAAGTTTTCAACAAACATGATTTTAATGCATGTGCACATAATATTGCATTCATAAATATATTCTTTATTTTTTTAGCACATCGAGCTCGCTCTCTTTGAGGGTATTGAAACTTTACACTGCATCGAAACACTTCAATAATTATTAGTATAATAATATATGTGTAAAAGTACATAACATAAGTAATGAGCATGTTACTATGAAATTGGTATTAATGACTTCTAGATGCCTAATATGCAATAGGAACATGTTTATTATTGTCTTAGTATGCATGTGAGAATCAGGGCACCACAACAGGAGCTTCAATGTCTTCAATGACAATAGGAGATGTCAAAATTTATTTTGAACATTCAAGATTTTTGGTTTTAAAGGGTTGTTATTATATTCCCAATTTTAAGAGAAATTTGAATTCTGTTGGATGCTTAAAAAGACAAGTTTAAAATGTTTCATTTGATGATCCTATTTCTATAAGCATTAATTATAAAGTTGTTTGTTATGATTAGGAATCTAACAATCTTTATTTTGTACAACCAAAATTTTGCTCATTAAATGACACTGAAAGGATAGAAGATGAAAGAGAAACTAAGAACTTAATGAATGCAGAAAATGATACCTATCCCTAGCACCTTCGTTTCAGTCATATCAATCTAAACAAGATCCAAAGGCTGGTTAAGGAAGTACCTTTAAGTCACTTAAAGGTCCAACCATTACCAACCTGTGAATACTGTCTAGAAGGAAAAATGACTAAACGTCCTTTTTTTGCAAAAGGTAATAGAGCTATGGAATGCCTAGAATTAGTGCACACCGATGTATGTGGTCCAATTAATATACATGCAAGAAGAGATTATAAATATTTCATTACATTTATGAATGACTTCTCTAGGTATGGCTATGAATATTTGATGCATAGAAAGTCTAAATCTTTTGACATATTCAAAGAATTCAAGTCTAAGGCTGAACAACAATTAGGAAAGCCACTTAAATCACTACGATCAGATCGTGGTGGTGAATATCTTTCAGCAGAATTCATAGATTTCTTAGCAGATCATGGAATCATTTTTCAACTCACAACACCTAACACACCACAATAGAACGGTGTTGCAGAAAGGAGAAACAGAATCTTATTAGATATGGTTCGTTCCATGATTAGCTACTCATCTTTAACAACCTCATTTTTGGGATATGCAATATAGACTACAATCTACATTTTGAACAATGTTCCATTTAAGTCTGTTCCTAAGACACCACATGAACTATAGACTGGTCACAAATCTAATTTGTGTCATCTTCAGATATGAGGAAGTCCTGCTCATGTACTAAAGAAACAGGTAAGTAAGATGGAATTACATTCTGAGGGTTGCATTTTTGTAGGTTACCCCAAAGGTACGAGGGTTTATTTTATAGTCCAAATAACAATAAGGCATTTATTAGTACAAATACAACCCTATTGGAAAAGGACTATACGAAGAATTATAAACCTAAAAGCGAAGTAAATATTGAAGAAATCACTGGAGAGACTTCAACCACAAATGTTCCAAATATTGAAACGCCTATGATTGATGAATGGATGTCATTTCAAAGAACTACGAGTACTCCAATGCAAAGGGAGGTTTTATGACAACAAGTTTTACATGGGACTCAAGCTGTGAATCCACATGTTCTATAGCAAGTACCACCTACTGGTGGACAACTTCCTACAGAACAAAATGTTCAGCCCATAGTACAACAACAACCAGCCACTGAAATACCCAGAATCCTCCACATCCTCATCATAATGGGAGGGTTGCAAGACAACCTAAAAGATGGCAAAGTGAGTTCTTCCAAACTATCCATGAAAGTTTAGCGGATCCCTTCATCTATGACGAAGTTATGAAGGAGGTTGATGCCAACTCATGGCAAAAAGGCTATAAAATCTGAGGTAGAGTCCATATATTCTAATCATGTATGGAAACTTGTGGATTTTTCCGAAGGAGTAAAACCCATAGGGTGCAAATGGGTCTACAAGAGAGAAAAAGGGAATAGACGGGAAGGTTGAGACCTTCAAAGTAAGGCTTCAAGCAAAGGGTTATACCTAGAAAGAAGGAATCAATTATGAAGAAACCTTCTCTCATGTTGCTATGATTAAGTCCATTCGTATTCTTTTATCTATAGTCATGGCCCTTGATTATGAGATTTAGCAAATGGATGTTAAGTTTGCATTTCTGAATGGAAATCTTGATGAAAACATCTATATAGTGTAACCAGACGGTTTTGTAAAAAAAAGCCATGAGGAAAAAGTCTGTCTCTTACAGAGATTGATTTATAGATTAAAGCAAGCATCTAGATCGTAGAATGTAAGATTTTATCAGGCTATTAAATCTTATAGATATGATCAAGTTGTAGACGAGCCTTGTGTCTACAAAAAGGTAGAAAATAGAAAATCTGTATTTCTCGTACTTTATGTAGTTGACATTTTACTCATTGGAAACGATGTATATGTAATGTCAACTACTAAAGTATGGCTTACAAAGCAATTTGATATGAAGGACCTTCGTGAGAACTATATACTAGGAATCCAAATAATTCGTAATAGGAAGAACAAGTCTATAGCTTTATCATAAGCTTCTTATATAGATAAAATCTTAGCTAGATTTAACATGGAAAACTCCAAGAAAAGGTCGTTGCATTTTCAACATGGAATTAAATTGTCAATAAAGAAATCTCCTAAGAATGCAGAAGAGATAGAAGACATGAAGAGGATACCATATACTTCGGCAGTGGGAAGTTTCATATATGCCATGTTATACACTAGACCAGATGCATGCTTTGTAGTGGGAGTTCTTACTAGATTCCAATCAAACCCAGGATCATAACATTAGGTTGCAATCAAGTATATTCTAAAGTATTTTCGGAGAACTAGAGACTATGTGCTAGTGTATTCTGGAGAAGAGCTTACTCCCATTGGGTACACGAATTTTAATTTCCAATTAGATCCTAACCTTAGAAAGTCAACTTCTGGTTTTGTCTTTACTTTGGCAGCAGTGCTATTATTTGGAGGAGTATGAAGCAAACTTGTATTTCTGACTTCGTCATAGAAGCTGAATATGTAGCTGCTTGTGAGGCTGCAAAGGAAGCTGTTTAGCTCTAAAAATTCTTAATGGATTTACAAGCGGTTCCTACTGCTAGTCAATTATTGACTCTATACTCTGACAATAGTGGAGCAGTTGCCAACTCAAAGGAATCTAGAAGCTACAAAACAGCGAAGCATATTGAGAAGAAGTATCATCTCATTCGAGACATAGTTGATCGAGGAGAAGTGACTGTGTGCACGATCATGTCAGAAGATAACTTAGTTGATTCATTGACTAAAACACTGCTTGATAAGAGCTTTGAAGGTCGCTTTATAGGTTTAGAGATGTGAAAGATGTCATAAATTACTTTTTCTACAAATGGGAGATTGTTAGTATTATGCCCAAAAAGTATTTATTATTTATGGATATTTATTGAATATTTTGATATTTAATAAATAATATTTTATGCATAGTATTTGTGATAATGTTTTAATTATTAGTACAATAGTAAATATTAAAAAGTTTCATGATTTATTTATTAGAGAAATATTTTAGTAAAGTTGTTTATTAAAGTTAAGACATATTTTTTTTTTAAATTAAATCAAATAAAAATGTTCACAACTAATAAGAGAAGCTGCACACTTCTATTAGATCGTGTTGTAAGATTTTGTGCATTTATAGTGTGTCTTAATCTATATTGATGTGACCATATGCAAAAAATTTTGGTGTGTAAACATTGAATATGAACCATGGAAAATATATTCTTGTAATAAGTGTCGTTGACAAGAGCATATTCTCACAAACTTGATAATTCATGCATGTTTTGCTTAGTCCTGAAATAGGTGACAAACTCATGTTCATAACTTGTATTATTTGAGAGATTAAAAGGTACAGATCAAGAAATTGACGATCTAGACCCTGACATTTTAGTAATACATTATTATGGGCATTGGGAACATACACTTAGAGATATGGAATCTACAACTCTATTATATAGAAGTGAATACCACCTTGAGGAGCTATAGGAGCTTGGATGATTTAAATCTTAGCTAAATAATTAATAAAATTGGATATTTATTAAATGAAGACTTTTTGTAGGTCTAGTCATCAATTAAATATAGTCTTGTATCAAGGAATTGAAAGATATAAATGGATGGACAAAACAGTATTTTTTCCTAGCTCCAATTATCGTATTTATATGGGGATCCACATGAAAATGTTAATTATCTAATGGATGTAATTTTAATTATAAAAATATCTTATGATATTTATTTAATTCAAGAGTGCAGTTTGGACCTGTAATGGAATAAGTCTATAACTAATAGTACAAGCCCACTTGTATTAAGAGTTAATTGTAATTGGGTCTTTGTCTATTGGAACTTGAATTAAATAGGTCTATTTAGGTCCTCAACCTACACCAACATCTTGGGCTGCATAAGATTAGCTAAATTAGGCTCAAACAGTTTTTTGAGCAATTACACAAAAGAGGAAATAGGCTGAAAAGGCAGTGGGCCTATTGTGCCTACTATCATGCCCCTTAGTGCATGATGATTTTCAGCCAAACCTGGCCCACTAGGGCTGGCCCCCTCCTTTGAATATAACATTCAGTATTTCCTGAAACAATAGTTTAGAGACCGCTTTAGAAAATTGAGAGAAAAGTGAGAGAGAAATTCTTGGAGTTACTATTAGAGGCCATTGGAGTTCTTAAATTCTCACTTGGAGGTCGATCAAGATTAAGGTGCCCACACGCCTATGCAGTTACAAGCTTAGTGCATAGGAAGGAAGACTCATTGGTTGAGGTACACAATCTCTTGTATATATTTAGACTATAACGAAGATCCTAAAAGGTTTTATGTAAAACTATAATCTAGAAAAATTTGTGTTTTCCATGTTTCCGCTCATCTTTGATTTTGTCATTTTTTTTATAAACAATAACCAACAATCATTATAACATCTTGGTTGACAACCACATTATGAGTAGTAGAACCCTATGAAATGTTTTCCCTTTTCCCATCGACAAAAAGAAGATAAATGGATCTTTTGGTGAGCAATAATTCTTTCCAAGAAAAGTAGCTCCATTTATGAATCGTCTATAGAGGATTGAACTACATGTAATGATTAAATCGATAGACCGCTTTGTGTTTTCTCAGTAAACTTATTCTCTAACTTCGAGAATGCAGTTCTAAATTTTTAGTAGAATAATACTGAAATTAATAAATTAGACTAATTAATTAAAGAGTTTAATTAATCGTAGTAATTTATTGGAGCTTTAATTACAAGTTCATAGGTCTACAATTCTACCTCGTTATAATACTGTACTGGATATTACACTATTTCTGTTACTGTATACTTTATCTAGATAACTAGTTTATCTACTTGTAATTAATAATTATTATTAATTAATTATTTAATTTTGGATCAATTAATTTGAATTTCTGGAGAGAGAAGTTTCTAAATTTGTTTAAATTCTGAATATCTAATTATCAGATAATTGGATACAAAATGAGAAACTAACTAAAAGTGAATCTCCTTGGAGGAGTGTTACACGCCAACTCAACTCATTAAATGGGTGAATGCCATGTAAATCACTCGGAGACCAATAAAGTGGCGGGAGCCACTTAAGTTAATTATTAGTTATATTATGTATATATATATTAGGTAATTTAATTAATTAATTATTTTATATTATATAATACTACTCGTGTGACTTATATGAAACCAAAGTCACGCACGACCAAGGTTTATATATATAATATTAATTAATTTGATTAATTAATTAATTTATTAAATAGTTTAATATATATATAGGAAGCCTATCAGAAAAAGATAGAGAAAATGTGGTATACGTCCACTTTTTTAAATTTTGTTAAGTATATATCCAGGATTTTAATTTTATAGCTATATGTCTAACTTTTAAAAAGTCCACAGCTGGTATGTTTTTGTTTTACCATTTTACCCTTAATTAAATGTTTAGTTTTTTCCTCCTTTTTTTTCTTCCTTTCTCGATTTTTTCCGTTTGTGTTTTCTGAATTTTCTGTGATTCTCTCTCTCTCTCGTTCTCGTTCTTCTCTCTCTCTGTGTCTCTCTCTCTCTCTCTCTCTCTCGTTCTTCTCTCTCGAATCTCCGACAACAAGGTGTTATTTTCCAGTGTTGTTTTTGTTCCCCTTCTTTTTTTTCGGTGTTTTTGGGCTCATCTTCGTATTCCTGGTGTTTTTCTGGTTCTGCTTCATCTTCTCCGGTGATTTGGTCGATTTCTTCCTTTGCATTGGTCGAGTAAAGCTTTGGATTTGATCTTGTTAGGTATACATTATTTTTTTGATTTTGATTTTTTTTTAATCATATCTATATTTCTTGTGTTTGATTATATTGTGTATGTTTTTGGAGATTTTTATTTGTGCTTCTTATTTGTGTTACAATTATTGTTAATTTAAGTCTAATCCTTATTTTTTTTTTCTAATGGCTATTTTTTTTTGGAATTATACTATGTAATTAGTAATGGTTCACGTGGTATGTATTATTATTGTAGTGGTATATTTATTTTTTCTGGTGGTATATGCTAGTGCTGTTCTATTGTTTTGGGTGTTGAAGATATTTAATATTCTTGTTTGGTTCATATTGTTTTGGTCTTTGTATATGCGCTTTTTTGTTGTGGTATATAATGTTTCTTTTATGTGACTATTGTTGATTACTATGTCAATTATTTTGCTGTTTAGTTCATAGATTTTTGGTCGTGGTATATAAAACATTTTTCATGGTATATGAGATTATGTACTAGATTCAGATTCATTACATTGAGATATTGGATTTTTTTTATTTTCTTTCTATATGTTTTTACACAATGAATTTTTGGTCATGATATATAGAGCTATATGCCAGGTTTATTACTTTAAGTATATGATACTGTTATTTTGTTTTTAGCTCTTGTTCTTTTACTTTGAGGTTTACTAATTTTTAGTCTTGGTATGTGAAATTTTTGTCATTATATATGAGGTTATATACCTGGTTCCTTAGATATTCGATATTTTGTTATTTTGTTTCTATCTTTTCTCATTTCTAGTTATATAAATTTTTGTACATATGCTTATTTATGTTGTGTAGAGAATCACGTACTATTTCTTTTTTTTTTTGGCTGTGTTGTTACTATTGAATTTTTGTTAATTGTTTGTTTTGTTATTATAGGGATGGCAGTGATATCTATTATTATCCGTTATGATGGTCGTTGGGATGAGAATAAAAAATACGTTGATTTTAGATTCACTGGAACTTTGGTTAAAGAAGGGACAATGTATTTAGAGTTTGTTGAATTTCTTTTCAAAGAGCCTTATTTAGGTCTTGATAGATTGAGACATATAATTCATTTGTTTGTTGACATAGATTATGATGGTTCTAGGAATAATCTTTTGGAGATTAAGAGCGATAGTGGATTAGCTTGGTTTTTGTATATGGCAAAGGATGATAATGCTATGAAATACCCACTCATCATTACCTATGATGACGTACTTTTAGTAGATATAAATATGAGCACAGTTAGTTTTGGTCCTATTAGTTCATCTTCGTTAGGGAGGGGTTCATCTGTTGATGAGCATGATTCATCTTTTTTAGGTGGAGATTCATGTGTAGTTGAGGCTGGTTTATCTTTTTTAGGGAGTGGAACATGTGTTCTTGTTGTTGGTTCATCTTCTAAATTTTGTGGTTCAACAAGGACATTTGAGGTTGGTTCATCTTCCCACAAAGCTGGAAGTTCTATTATTTCTTCCATTTTGACTCCCACTTTTAGCAACTCTCCTAATTTTGATGACGTGGAAGGTTATTTAGTGGACCCAAATAACTTGGACGAGTTGAAGGAAAAATATATGTTTGCTGATAAGAAGATATTGCAAAAGGCTCTGAGTTTATTTGCAATGAAGAAGAATTTTGAGTGTAAAACAATAAAGTCTAACCCATATAGGCTTTTGATTACATGTGTTGGTTTAAGTTGTTCATGGTCTCTTCGCGCTTCTAAGTGTAAACAAGGTGGCTTATGGATCATTCGTAAGTATGTTAGTGAGCATACTTGCTCATTAGATGTTGTTGTCCGTGATCATAGGCAAGCGACTTGCGAACTTATTTGTGAGTGTATTTTGAACAAAATTAAGAAAGATAAGTATAGGTGAGTGATTCCCCAAGACATTATTGATTATATGCGTATGGAGTATCATGTAAACATTAGCTATTTTAAAGCTTGGACTGCTCAGAAACTTGCTTATGCTGCTGTTGATGGTCATCCAGAGGACTCTTATTGTTTGATTCCATCATTCTTGGCAGCTTTAAATAGTTTAAACCCGGTATGTTTATTTTTTTGTTCTGATTTTTTTGGTATATATTTTTTCATGTTTCGTACATGAGTCTTATAACTTGGTACATGTGTATATATACCAACTAAACCAGTATGTGTTCTGATTTTTGGTTGTATATAGTTTTTCGTCTTTGGTACATGGATGTTATAAGTGGGTACATGTGTATATGTATGTACTGAACTAGTATATGTTCTGATTTTTGATTGTATATGATTTTTCGTGTTTGGTATATGGATATTTTAACGTGGTACATATGTATATGTACCTTGAACCATTATGTGTTCTGATTTTTGTTGGAATATGTGTTT
Source organism: Trema orientale (assembly GCA_002914845.1). Classification (NCBI taxonomy): domain Eukaryota; kingdom Viridiplantae; phylum Streptophyta; class Magnoliopsida; order Rosales; family Cannabaceae; genus Trema; species Trema orientale. The sequence goes on from JXTC01000193.1 coordinate 12,112, forward strand.
TCGTGTTTGCTACATGGATATTATAACTCAGTACATGTGTATATGTACCTACTGAACCAGTATGTATTTTTTTTTTTGTTTTTTTCATGCAGGTTCATATACTGATTATGAAGTTGATAAAGATGGAAATTTCTTATACCTTTTTATGGCATTTGGAGCTTCCATTAAATGTTGGTGTCATTGTAGGCCTGTTATATCGGTTGATGCGACCTTTTTGACATTGCATTTTGGTGGTGTACTATTTATTGCATCTAGAAGAATGCGGATAATCATATTTTCCCTCTAGGCTTTGGTGTCAGTGATTCAGAGAATAACTCATTTTGGCATTGGTTTTTCAAGCATTTAAGGAGTGCCATAGGGGATCATACAGATTTAGTGATCATTTCGGATAGGCACCTTGGTATTTTAAACACTGTACCTCTTGTATATCCAGAGGTTGAGCATGTGTACTGTATGTATCATTTGTTAAAAAGTTTGAAGACTTATCTGAAGTTTCTTAGTAATGATGAGTTGTTCGAAGAGTGTGCGAAAGCTTATACTAAGTTCGATTTTGATAATTTTATGCGTCAAATGATTGATATCAAACTAGAGGTTTATAAGTACTTATCAGAAGATATTGGGTATGCAAGATGGGCTCGTTGCTATGCTACTAGAAGAAGATATAATACAATGACAAGTAATATATCTGAAGGCATGAATTTGACTTTGAGTCAAGTAAGATCTTTGCCAGATTTATCTGTTTTTGTTTATGGTATATGAATATATATACTTGGTTCATAATTGTATGAACCAGGAAGAAAAACTTATGTACTATATATTTGTTTGTGATATATTGTATATTGATTTATTGATATGTTTATATTTTTCTTTGGTTGATAAATGTGTGTATCAGTTATTCCTTTACTGGAAGCAATAAGGCAGAAGGTGAAAGATTGGTTTTCTCATCATTCTCTTGCAGCTTCATACTTAAAATCAATGCTTACTCCTTGGGCATAAGAAGAAGTGCGAAAGAAAATTGAGTTTGCACGGATAATGACTGTAAGTTAGGTTTGTTTTTTTTTTGTATTCTTTTTTCTGCATCTGGTATATTGGTTGTTTGTCTTGGTATATATCCTTTTGAATGTGGTACATGATTATACATACTAGGTTGATTAATATATCTTATTTATTGATTTCATTAGATTTAGTACCGTCTTTTATTTTCTCTCTATTTTTTTTTATAATCAGGTTCATACGGTTGGTTTACATATATATCAAGTCCATTACAAGAGTTTGGAGTTCATTATACATTTGGCACAACGTACTTGTTGTTGTAAGAGGTGGGATTTTGAAGGTATTCTATGCTTACATGTATGTGCTGTAGTGAGTAGGTTTAATTTGAGCTACTACAACTACACATCTCACTTTTTCAAGAAGACTACTTATCAGAATACTTATGATGGGATTGTTTGCCCACTCGGAAGCCAAGCTGATTGGGATGTGCCAGACTTCATTAAAGAGCAACTTGTTCTTCCACCAAATACTGAAAAAGCCAGTGCTGGTAGGCCAAAAAGGAAAAGGATTCTTTCAGCTGGTGAGTTTAAGAAAAAGAATCAATTCAAGTGTGGTTGATGCAAACAAATTGGGCATAATCAGAAAACTTGCCGAAATCCAATTCCTGCTGAATTCTGTGCTCCAAAGAAGAAAAAAAGGTGGGGGGATCAGTAGTCTCTTTTTATTGATTTCGTAGTTTGTTTTGTTATCAAACGGAGGGTTTTTTTTCTTCTTCCATATCTTGGTACATGAAAAGTTGGTCGTGGTATATAGATATTGTTTCCTGGTATATGAAGTTACGTACCATATTCAGATTAATTACATTGTGATATTGGATTTTTTTATTTTCTTTCCATGTGTTCTTACATAATGAATTTTTTGTCATGGTATATGGAGCTATATTCCAGATTCATTACTTTAAGTATAGGATATTGTTATTTTGTTTCTAGCTCACATGAATTGTTGGTCTTTGTATATGAAATTTTTATCATTGTATATGAGTTTATATACCAGTTTTCTTAACTTAGATATTCGATATTTTGTTATGTTGTTTCTATTTGTTCTCATTTCTAGGTACATAAATTTTTGTTCTTTGTATATTAAACTTTTTTCATGGTATATTAAGCTATATACCATGTTACATATATACCTTTGTGCTCCAAAGTCTATTTAAAATTTTGATACATGAAATTTTGGTCATGGTATATAGAAATTTTGTTACAGTAAATGAGGTTATGTACAAGATTCAGATACATTATAATGAGATATTAGGTAATTTTATTTTCTTTCCATGTGTTCTTACACAATGAATTTTTGGTCATGGTATATGAAGCTATATTTCAGATTCATTACTTTAAGAATAGGATATTCTTATTTTGTTTCTAGCTCTTGTTCTTACACTTTCAGGTACGTGAATTGTTGGTTCTGGTATATGGAATTTTTATCATTGTATATGAGTTTATATACCAGGTTCCTTTAGATATTTGATATTTTGTTATTTTGTTTCTATCTAGTCTCATTTCCAGGTACATGAATATTTGTTCTTAGTATATAAATGTTTGTCATGGTATATTAAGCTATATACCATGTTACATATATACTTTTGTTTGAAATTATATGAATAATAATGACTAACTTATATATATATTATGGTATTTGATCTTATATACTGAGTTTCAATTCGTAAGATTCATGAAGAAAAAATATTATCATTCCTAAACAGTTTAGATTACTCAAGTGTACACCACAAAGTAAATAACTAGAACCAAGTAAGAATGAATTTAAAAGTAAGGAGGAAATTTTCTAGTATTCAATACGTTGAGAATTAAAATTATTTAGTATAATAATCCTTGTCAAATCAAAAAACCAAAATATTATACTATTTTCCCTAAACCAAAAGAAGACCATATTTTTCATATGACTTTTGTACTTTTGTACTTTTGTACTTTTGTTTAGTACAATCACCCAAGTCATATTTCTGTTTCCGTATCACTTGTATATCCTGTTTTTGTCTTATTATCTGCCTAATGATAAAGTTTAACTGCCATTTTTTGCCTAAAAAATGCCATTTTATCTTGTGTGATTTCCTTTATATCAACATCCATCATCAATGCCTCCGCTCTCTTTATTACAAACATCCCCCAGTCACTCCTGTTTTCATCTGAGAAACTGTTAAATTTTACAAGTCATGTACCAGACATTATAAATTATATATCACGTTCACATTAGGATGTACCAGACTAAATTGTCGAACTAAGTTTATAAGTCATATACCACGTATTAAATTTCATGTACCATAGCTAATTTCCTATATACCAGTATTGATTTTGTAGAGTTGTCTTACTCATTTTGTTGTATTTCGATATCTTCTATAAAGTTCAAGACGAAGTCTCCCTTCTTGATCTCCTTTCTCTCCTAATAAAATGTCGTGGCTTCCAAGAGAAAAGGGATCATAATTGTGTAGATAGTAAGTACCTCCCTCACCTTGTTTTGATGTACTGGTGATGCCATGCTGTCATAGACATTTATTTTTTGTTGTGTCAAGTCTATTTCAGCAAGCACCCAGTGTTTAAGTTCTTCCATGAAGACGGGTATGTAGAGTTAATCTACTTCAGACCACTTTCTATCCACTGCTATACCTTTTCCATTAACACATTTTACTAGAAAGGATTGAGGCTTCTTGTCCCAAGTAAATATTTCTTTTTTTTCATCATCAATATATTCTGTCCAAGTCCTCTTGATATAGTTGTCACAAATGTCATCTAGAGTGGTTGTTCTTTCTGTGAACAAGTTGGCATTGTATCGAATCTTCTTCCGCAAATAGTAGAAAATGACATTGATGTGTTGTACAAATTTATAAACCCATGTCATTATTCAACAACAACACTCACAAAACTATGAGGCTCTTTTGGATGCTCCATTTTCACTGTTTCAGCCGCACGCTTCTCCAAAATATCAACTTTAAAGCAGGAAGCCGATTCGAGTAGGTATTTTGTTGCTTTAAAGACATTAAAGACGACTTCTTCATCTTGGACTCGCATTGTTAATTGTCCTTTTTGTACATCTATAAGAGTCCTCCCAGTAGCAAGAAAAGGTCGACCAAGAATAATAGGAATTTCATGGTCTTCATCAATGTCAAGCACTAGAAAGTCTGCTGGGAATATGAATTTGTCAACTTTAACAAGCACATCTTCGACAATACCTTGTGGATACTTTATAGACTGGTCTGCCAATTACAAATAAACAGTTGTTGGTTTCACTTCCCCCAAACCCAGTTTCTTGTAGACCGAGAGCGGCATTAGATTGATTAAGAGTATTAGGCTGAACGCTAGTTAAAGAAAGCGAGTGAAATAGACACTCCTCAGTTAGTATCCGAATCCAGCCAACATACCGATCTGCATAATGGTATGGGATAAGGATGCTCACAAAGAGATATGGGATCATAAGATGGCTTACTAATAGGTACAAGAATCTCAATACCAATAGTTAGAAACGACAACCTCAAGTATGTGAGTAATCAAAAGGTAATGATGATGATCATGCCCAAGATTACATAGGGCTCTGTCAAATAATGAATTCCCAATGGTACATAGAATATTAAAACTACCGGGTTCCTTTAGCTTTGGTAGAAGTTTCTTCTGTAGTATCGTACTGCACTCCTTAGTAAGTGTTACTGTTTCATAATCTTCTAATTTCCTCTTGTTGGACAAAATTTCTCTCAGAAACTTCACATATTTAGGCGATTGAGCTAGAGTATCTACAAAGGGTATGTTAATGTGGAGTTTCTTAAAAACTTCTAGAAACTTTGAAAACTGTTGGTCCAACTTCTGTTTGTAAAATCTTTGAGGAAATGGAAGAGGAGGAAAATATGGCGGCAGGTTGTTTGGAAACAACTTTGATTTCGGCTTTTCTAGCGCAATATGTCTTATCTCAGATTGCCCTTGAGGTTGTGCCTGCTGCTGACTGCTTGAGACCACAGGTGGTGATGGAGCAGATTGTGGTAGGTTAGCTAACATAGGTTGTCTTGGTTGCTCCACTTGCTCTCCACTTCTGAGAGTTATTGCATTGCACTACTCCTTAGGGTTCACCTCTGTATTGCTTGGTAGATTACCTTGTGGTCAAGAGCTAACTGTAATGGCTAGTTGACCAATTTGAGTCTCAAAATTCCTTACTGACGCAGCTTGATTTTGAAGAATAGCATCATTCTTAGCCATGTATTGCATAAATATCTCTTCAAGTGTTGGCTTTTTCTCTTGTTGTGGTGGTGACGCTTGTTGTGAAAATCCAGGTGGAGGTATAGATCGTCTAACTGAATTAGACCCTTGATTATTGTTGTTCCAGGATAAGTTTGGATGATTCTTCCAGCCTGGATTGTAATAATTTGAATATGGGTCAATCTGTTGCCTGTTTAAATTGGCCACATATTGCATAGATTCTAAATTGAAAGGACACTGGTTGGTCATATGATTATCACCACAATTTCTGCAAGCTACAGATGGGCTATTCATGGCACAGACTCCTAACAAATCAAACTTCTTAGACAAAGCATTAACTTGAGTAGTCAAGGTAGCAATGGCTTCTATCTCATTTATGCTTGCAGCTCTCCTTGAAGTCATTTTCTCTGAAGGCCACTTATAGTTATTAGCTGCCATCTCCTCTAATAGATCGTATGCCTCGTCTGTAGATTTTTCCATCAAAGCACCTCCAGCTGCTGCATCAACTATTGTTCTCAAGTGTCCCATCAAGCCATTATAAAACGTTTGAACTAATAACCACTTCGGAATCCCATGATGTGGATAGCTTCTCAACATATCTTTATACCGCTCCCAAGCCTCATAAAGTGATTTATTGTCGAATTGGACGAAGAAAGTGATATCATTCCGCAGCTTGGCTGTCTTTGCTGGTGGAAAAAATTTTGCCAGAAATTTCTGTGCCAAATCGTCCCATGTAGTGATTGACCCAACTGGTAAGGAGTTCAACCAGCTCTTAGCTTTGTCCCATAGAGAGAGGGAAAATTCGCAATCTAATTGCATCATCAGAAGCTCCATTATGCTTGAACATATCGCAAATTTCCAAAAAATTCACTATATGCTGGTTCGAATCATCACTAGGCAATCCTCCAAATTGGACTGAGCTCTGGATCATCTGAATAATAGCGGGCTTCAATTCAAAGCTATTAGCAGTAATGGCAGGTCTTCGAATACTTGAATTGAGGCCATCAATCAATGGGACAGCATAATCACGCAGAGGTTTTGTCTCGTCTTGGTCACCCAATAGTGCTGGAGGATTTGTTTGTCGATTTTTCGCTCTTCGAATCTCCTTTAGTGTTCTTTCAATCTCTGAATCTAATGACAAAAGCTCCCAACTTCTCGTACGTCTCATGTCTCATGTACTGCCAAAGAGTACTTGAGATTTATCAAAGAGAAAAAATAATAATTATAATAATAAAAGAAAAAAAATAAAAGTTTGAATTAAATCTCAACTAATCGATATTAGTATTAACTAAAAAATTATAAAACAATTTCTCCAGCAACAGCGCCAAAAACTTTTTATGGATTTTTATACGCAAGCGCACGTATCGAACAAGTAATAAAGTGATGAATAAAGATATCGTTCACACAGAGAAATTGCTATAACTTGTTAAGTACTAACCTAGACTAGTTATTAATCTATCCAAACAATCAATTTAAGAATTCTAAAATTAAAATTTAAACTAAAAGAAAGCAATAAAACAAATAAAATAAAATTAAAGAGTGCGAGTAATTTATCAAATCACCAATGAAAATAAACTTAGGATTACAATTTTCACTCTACGTACGCCTAAATTACTAGTTACTCTCTTTGAATTACTATCTAATCCGAATTGTCAATCAAGAATCCTAGTGTATCTACAAGCCTCTTTCGATAGTCATGTAGAAATATCTCCTCTAATTAACTCACTATATTCCTATGTGAATTAGATTAAGAAAAGATTCATTAAGAATAAGGACTTTTAATAATTGCACATGTTATGTAGGTATATTCCTATCCTACACAAACTCATATAATCATGATCATATGTTATTCTATCTAGGTCTAAATCTGAAATTCCTTTTCCAAGTTCATACAGATTAACAATATCAATTTAAATGGTGATCAAGCACTCAAAAGCATTAAGAACAAGATAGAATAAATAATTCGTAAATTAAAATCACAAAATCAAAGAGGAAACATCATAATTTAAACTACATATAGAGATCCCATTGTAATCCTAGAAAATTAATTTAGTTCATAACTAAAATAACAAAACTAAGAATAAAAATTTGCACCATAATAAAAAAACTAAAAATAAAAATAAACAAATGAGAGTTTTACAAAGTGCAGAATGATTAAGAATAATCGCAAGCCTCCTCTTCCAATTTGGCCTCCAATTGCTCTCCCCATTAATCTCTCTCTCCCTCTGGACTATTGTGTTTCTCTCTCTAGAATGTGGAGTTTTTCCCTCTAGTCCCGTAGCCCTTTTATAGCTGATAGGAGAGAATTCACGGATTCCAAAGCTCCTCTTTGATTGGTGGAGTGATGTGGCAATTACCCATTTTTTCCTCTTCTTTTCTCTATCCCGTTTCTTTATTTTACGATTTCTGAGCAATTGATAATAATCGGGTGTGGTCACATCTACGTAAGCTCGGCACGTACTCTGCGTTTCATTAGTCTAAAGAAACATTGACTTCAAGAAGATGACGTGGCGAATTCGTGTTGGTCGAAGAAACCGATTGTACAGGATATCGGCCGCACACGATCAGACATGGCTTGGCAAGCACTGTGCCAGCCGTCAGCTTGCGGGGCCCACCTGTCTGCTGCTGACCTTGTCCACTCTCCCTCTCCGTGCATGCTCTACACGCACCCATCTGAGCCGTTCATTACTTTGATCCGACCGCTGAATTTAATCCGGATTTCTTCTTTCCTTTTTAACCTAAATCAAATTAAATTAAATCAAAAACCTAAATCTAATAAACATCTATTTCACATTAATTTAACTTAACCAACTTCAATTAAAACACCTAAACCTAATAAAATAACATAAAATTAAATAAAACTAAATCTAAACCAAAATAAAATAAAACAACTTAAATTACTTAAAATCTAAATTAAAATTACTCTAGGACACACATTTTTAATGAATAAAAAGCATAATTTACTCTATTTTCATAGATTTATTAGTATATCTAAGGTGTATTTTTGTTTATGCATGAAATGATTCTCCCCCCCCCCCTCCCTCTTTTACGATTAGTTTCTTCCGATTTGGTTATGCTATAGACATATTTTGTTGGGCTATGGTTTGATGTATTTGCATTTTCTTCTTCCGATTTGCTTTTGCTATAGATATATTTTCTGATTATGTTGTTGGGCTATGGTTTGATGTATTTGCATTTTGAGCTTTCGGTCACCTATATGAGTCTTTAATTTGATCAACTGAGGATAATCTTTCTAAGAGGTTTGTATTGTAGAGATAACAATGTCATTTTCCCCTTCTGTTTTTTTTAAAAACAAATTTTGCTTGAATTTTAGTTTTGTGATTTTTTTTTTGGGATAATTGCAAAAAAAATACCTCGATGTTTGGGTATTCTGCAATTTAAACTTTGAAGTTTGGACTCTGCAAAATAATACCCTGAGATTACGAATTTCTGAAAATTAATACCCTAGGTTGATTTTTAACTGATAAAATACAATAATATCCTCAAAATTAAGATAATTTAATCCGGTTTTAATGGAGGATATTATTATTTTTTTCATTCCTAAAAGTGGTCAAAAAATCTGTGTGGGGTATAAATTTTCAGAAATTCTTAATCTCAGGATATTATTTTGCAGAGTCCAAACTTCAGGGTTTAAATTATAGAACACCCAAACTTCAGGATTTTTTTTGTAGTTATCCCTTTCTTTTTTATGCCCGTGGGAACTTTTAGAGGAGAGATTCTTTTGTGATGTTGGAGAGAATAAGTGAGGTCAAACTGATTGTGATTTCCGGAAGTGTAATTATTTTTTTCTCCCTGAATCCATGTTCATAGTCTTTGAACGAGTATGATCATTTAATCTTTTCTATTTCTTTGTTAGTGATTTTACTAAAGTAAATATACATGCATATGTATAGAATAAATATATACTGATTTGGAGATATTTTATTTTTCTCTCTGTAAATTTCTGGAGTATTCTATGAACTATTGTCTCTATTTTTTCTATTCCATTTGTTTGATATTTATTACCTTTCAATGATTTTTTTGGTGGTAATAATGATTTGTATTTTAATATTTGCTAATCTGTCTGTTTGCATTTATGAATTAGGATCTCATTATACGAATTCATTTAATGATCTCTTGATATTTTTATATTATTGAATTTTCAAAAGAAAGTATAAATAAAAAAAAAAAGAAAAAAATGCGGAGTAGAAAAATTATGTTATTTTCCTCAAATATATTTTTAGAATTTTTTTTAAACTTTTGTATCACATATTATTTTTTTTAGACTTTATACTTTTGTGCTGGATAATTTTCCCTTTTTTTCCCACTTTTTTTTTCCTTTCATATATTTCTTTTCTTATTACGTTACCATGTATTTTCTTTGTGTTTATTTTTTTTAGTACTTTTTATGTTTCTGCTACTACTATTATCTATATATACTCTTAGAGTAACACTAGGGACACCAATAACTTACACCAATAACTTACACCACATGAGTTAGCATTCATATCGTTGGCTAAATTTGAATTGTGTGGTCCCACTCATAGATAAAATGGTAGTTTTATTGGATGCCACATCATTGGTGTAACTTTTTGGTGCAATTTTTTGGTGTCCCAATCATTATTCATACTCTTATTATTTACCATGGTTTCTCTATCTGAGTTATTTCTATTTCTGTACCTAAAATACAGTTACTTTACTCCTATCTTGCTTGTGTAATGCCCAAGATTCTCACATGCATAATAAGCCAATAATAAACAT
>JXTC01000193.1:32520-45192 GCA_002914845.1 Trema orientale
CGTTTTAAAAACTTGAAAAGTTTAAATTCGGCCCACTTTTTGCAAAAACTAAAGTTATGGTTTAAGAAAGAGTAACACTCCCTAGTTTGACCTGCATAGTCATAGGGTTAGGCGAAGGGGACGTTACAGCTTGACTGTCTTGATTGTGCTGTTATCTCTGCTGGTCGTTGTCCAATCTCTATTTTTCTAAAGTGATTTCAAAGGTTGTTTTCAAGAGCATATAAGATATCATAAATTCTTATTATTGTCTGTTATCTATTTTTTTCTTTTGCTATTTTTTTGTTCTAAAGTTATGACTATATTTTGTTATGTTGTTCACTAATGCTTATTTCATGTATAGTTTACATGCTGTGAAAATATTTATCTGTTTGTCATTGTATTGAATATTATGCACTGCTGCTATGTTCTGTTACATACTGTTACTCCTGAACTTGTTTATATTTTGTTACTCTATTAATTAATGGATACTCTTTATTCTATATCTATTCTGTCTGAATCCTTATCTCTTTATTTATGTATAAGATAAAATATTATTATAAAATGCTTGAATATTATTTTTATTTTTCTCATGTTTCGTATTTTTTCTTTTTCTTTGTTACTTTGTAGAATCTCTAAACAGAGCCTTTTTTTGTGTTAGTATATTTGGTCTTCGTTAATTGTGTCTATTTTCGTTTTTGAACTTCTTTGTTCATCCCTTCTTCTATTATTTTTTTCCCTTTTTAAATTCTGTTTATATCAAATTTAATTATGTATTATTGGCGATGATGATTATCTTACTTATTTATTATGTGGAGTATGATATTTGTTGCCCAAAGATTGCTGTGAGCATTGGCTTTCATTTTCTGCTTTAAAAAGATAAAATATGAGAATTTTAAAAATAAAGTATGTTAAATAGGAGTTCCGAGTTTTTAATTTTGTTTCTTTCTTTTTCTGTCTTTTTTATAATTTTGTTTTATTGTTATGAATAAATCCTAGTTTGGTATATTCTCTTTTCAAGACTGGGTTTTTCTCCCTCCAATTCCTTCCTTTAAAATCATTTCCTTTTTTGAGTTAAGTTTTAGCTTTTATTGGCCTTTATTTACCTGGTAGTTTTTGGGCAACTTTAGGTTATACTCCTGTGATTTTGCTTTTATTATTTGATTAATATAAACCTATATGGAAAATTTTTCCATATATTGATAATATTTCATATGTCTATTCAATTGTTGGAAATGGTTTTCTTCTATAAATAGAGAATCATTTCTCTAGTAGTTAAATAGACAGTTGAAAATATTATCCTATAAATTTGCCATCTATTGATAACACTTCTATATATCTGAGCCAAATATATATATATGATTTTATTCATATATATTTATCTATATATATTACATAATTATAGTAAGCTTAGACAATTTATCATACGTTATTCACGGTGAAGAATCCTGCTAATTTCACTTACCAAGAAAAAGATGGTGATTCTAATGTGGGATAAGGCAAATGAAGAAAAATAAAATACACTGTAATAGATACTGTTGTAAAATTATTAAGGACAATTCATTATTATTACATACTGAATTTTATACATTTCATTATTAATAATGTCTTCCTTTCCTATTTTTTCAATTGGAATTACTTAGTATAACAAAATGAAAATAAAGTATTTTTTTTTTTTTGCCAATTAGAATAATTTTGTCCAATAAAATGAAAATGTAATTTATCTAAGTCACTCATATTTTAAAGCATATATTTACATTACAATGACCTTAGACAATGAAATAAAAACACAATTATTCTAGGTAATTTATATCCAAATGTATATGTTCGGAATATGAGATTTGAATTGAAAAAATTAAAAAAAAAAAAAAAAGGGCACACGGAAAAGAAAGTAGAAGACTAGATAATATTAGGAAAAGGGCAAAAAGATAGGAAAAACATTAATACTATCAAAATATTTTGACAAGATAGTGTAAACATGTAGCTTTAGTAATTCGGATAAGACTTACTCCATTTTTATAAAGAATGATTAAAATATTAAATCGTAAGTAATACAATGAAAAAATAAAAAAAATCATAATTATTACCAAATTAATTTTGAAAATATTCAAATATTAAGATTTTCTATCACATACAATATAAACAAGACTTCAATATTAACTTTTATCAACAAAAATTATGTAAGTCCAAGATTAGCTAACCTAAGAAGGGGGGTGAATTAGATTTTAAAAACTTTTACAAACTTTTCTTGACAAGCAAGCAAATTATGCAAGTAATAATAATAACAAGTAAAAATAACTAAATTGCATGCACAATCTTTAATTAAAGAGATAGAGAAATACAAATGCTATTTTTACGTGGTTCAACAAACACTTCGGTTTGTCTATGTCCCCGACTCTTGGCAATCCGCTTTGAGTGTTCCACTATCGAATCAAGAGAATAGGCTTGACCGTCCTTTTTACACAACGAGTGCTTTCTTCTTAGGCACACTCTCGCCTTTACAATAGGATTGAAACTGGCTCTATTACACCTAAGTCGGATTGTTTACACTCCAGTGCCAATCTTACCTAAACCGGGTTGTTTATGAATCCGGTGTCAACCTCACCTCACAAATACAATTTGGTTTTTGTTTTTGTTGAAACACTCAACTAGAATCTCTCTAAAAAAAATATTGATACAAGATAGGCCTAAAGGGAATAAATGGGAACACAAGATATGATCTAGTTTGGCTCAATTGAGTTTTCTTGTGAAAAGATGGATTTGAAAGTTTGATTCACAAAATATGATCTGAACACTTTGAAAGTATGTTTATAGCAATGCAAGAATGTTCAAACATTGTTTCAAGTGTTAGAAAGGCTTCTATATATAGACTAGAATGAAGACTAGCTATTTTAGACCGTTTGACAGATAATCTGTCATTTTCGGCAGACCAAAAATTCACTTTTGATCGACCGAAAATACTAGCCGTTAAAAGTGCAATTATAACGGTCGAATTTGAAAAGCAGTTAAAAAAAAACAAGAGAATCGGTAGACCGATTCTGGAGGCCGGTCTGTCGATTATGTCTGAGAGCTATTTTTGGATTTTATTTCAAGCTTTTTTTCAATTATTTTCAAAATATAGACTTTATAAATTGACTTAATATGTAATATGGGAGCTATAGAAATTTATAAATCAATTTAAAAACTTGTGTAAAATAAATTTCATGTTCTAATTTGAGATAAACGGATTTGACAGTTTAGCTTTGAAAAATTTCTAATTTTATAAAAAATTTAAGCCATCAAGTTCATATAATGCGTAGACAAATATTCAAGTACAAGAACTAAGTATATAACCTTTGCTAGTCTAGGTCTTGTTATCTTGATCTTGGTCTTGTTATCTTGATCTTTGTCTTCAAGATCTTTTCCATAATCCATCTTGAATATCTTGTCATCCTTTCAATTTCACTTGCTACACACTCAAGTAAATTATTAGAGCTTAATCATGTATTTTTTAACTTCAAAATATGAGAGTAAGATTGATGATACAAAGCGTGACTCAACGATCTCTCCCTTTTTGATGATAACAAATATTTGATTTAAAAGAAGTAAAGAGTAAGAAAATAAGTTGAGTAAATGGTCCTTACCAAATCTTGATTGCTCCCCCTCAAAATATGCTTAATAAAAAGAGAGTAAAACTCTCCCTTAAACTTATAAGATATGAATATTTTATTTGAGCTCATGGATACCACTAGTTAAAAAAATCCTCATAGATACCAATTGAAAAAAAAAACTTATAGATACCAATTGTGTGAATAACCAATAAAAACTAAATTGATACCAATGAAATTTCAATTAAAAGCAATCATAAATTCAATACATTCTTCTCCCCCTTTTAATATCATAAAAAAGAAATCCATAAGGAAGAATAATAAAGCAAATAGCAATGCAATACCTAATGCAAAGTGATAGAAAATAGAGAGTTCATACATTGGAGTTCAACCATGAAAAATAACCGCAAAACGATAAACAGAAATTTCATACATGAAATAACCACAATAAAAAAAGTTCAAAGTGTAAAAGCATGAAGCAAAAAAATAAAAATAAAAAAAATCGACGGAGGAGGAAAATGCTCAAAGAAGGACTGCATCATCTCGTCCTGCTGATCTTGGATAATCTGGAACTGTCGTTCTTGATGTTGTCGGACTGAGTTGACGTTGGTTGATAGAATCTGGAAATGCTCAAGCTCAATGTCATGTAGATGCTGGACATCAAGTTGGATAGTGTTGAGACGTTCTGACAGGCTGTTGAAGGCTTCAGTATAGTCAAATGGTTGTGCAGCAGCCTCCTCAGCATGAGTAGCCTCATGAGCACCTTCAGCACCTTCAGCACCACTGCCACCAGCTTCTTGTTGAGCAACCATCCCTTGATCCTGTCCTTGCTTAGTTTTACCCACCCATTCATTGTTGACGAAGCTAAAACCCATAAGACTGAAAGTCTTATTGTTGATTTCGATATCTATGGTCCACGGTTTGCGTTCGGCCTCATCAATTGTTGAGATGTTAAAATGTTGGAAGATGCGAGTGAGTAGAAAAATATATGGAAGGGAGGATCTCCTATTCTCTATAGCATTGATCATCTCATGAAGGATAAAGAAAGGTAAGTTCAGCTCTCTCCCAACAAGAATGGAATCAACGAAGCAAAGATCACAAAAAGTGGGTGCATCCTTATGACCAGCACTAGGGAACATGTTTTGAGACACAAACTGAAAGAGAATTCTAGCCTCCAAAGTAAGATTAGTGACATAAGGCTTGGGTTGGAAACTGTAAAGGGAACAGACACGGAGTAGATGTAATGCCCCCTAGCTTAACCATATTGTCATGTACAGCCAAACTAGGAAGTGTTATTCTTTCTTAAACCATATCTTTAGTTTTATAAAAAGGTGGGCAAATTTGAACTTTTCAAACTTTTTAAACAAAAGTAACTGCATGGCATTACTTGTTAAAAGTGTCTTTATAAAATGTACAATCAAAAGAGATTTTCACCCGTTTATTTTATCATCAGTGGTAGTATTTACATTATACCAAAATATCTGAAAATAAAAAATGTCGCCCACAGGTCAAGCTCATCCACATCTGTATGATCATGGCGATAAAAGGCAAGCCAAGCAACCAGCTAGTTTACACCAAAATGTGCCTCCTCATCTGTATCACAAAACTAAAATGAGCTAAAGCTCAGTAAGTAAAAACTATGCATGCTTATGTATGCTTTAAAATCCTATAATGTTCCCATTGTACCCTTTTCTTGCTTAAATATTTGAGTCCATGCATTTTCTTTAAAAATATTCATAGCTGGGCCCCTTAGCACACTGTTAGTCCCGTAAATCGATAGGCCGTGATAACATTGGGTGAAAACTCTGGCCAAGAGTAAAATAAGGTGCGACCGTTGTGTGAGGTTTTTGAAAACTCCTTCCCTCATCAAAGGGGCATCCCACACCGCGCTAATATTGTCCCGCTTCAACGAGACATATCATAAGATCCGCAAGTCCCGCTTCAACGGGAGAGTCTGCATCAACAGACTTACCTACCTAGCTCCGACAGACTAGTAATTGTACTTAAAACTTATCTTATAAAATTGGTGCAATGGTACTTACTTTCAAATACCTTGTAATAAAATTCTCAATTTACATGCAAGACGTGCTATGCACATGCCATTTTATAATAGTCAAGAATAAGTAAGTTTCACATAATGACATCTTCTATGTAGTTCTTGTGATGCAGTTGTAAGTCTTTACTTACCTCGTGTCCTGAATAGAAATTGATAGTGGAAAGGGTCAATATCTGCTAGAGATTGGTGTGCCAATCACCTGTCATAAAATTCTTTTATTCTAGATGCACATTTTTCTAAAATGAATGAACTAAGATACTTGGATAAGACCGAAATCAGAACTTTCACCAAATTAGGAAACTTGATCATATAATGACTCAGAAGCATACGGATCACTTAAGACACTTGATAATTAATAACTAGCACTGAAAAACTATTCAAAAGTGTTAAAATATGAATACTAGTCCATTAGCACAAAATGATCCAAAATGGCACCTAACCTAAAAAAACTAGTCCAACTGGTTCTAAATGGTACC
The DNA here is from genome assembly GCA_002914845.1 of Trema orientale. NCBI lineage: Eukaryota > Viridiplantae > Streptophyta > Magnoliopsida > Rosales > Cannabaceae > Trema > Trema orientale. The sequence continues at coordinate 38,616 of JXTC01000193.1, forward strand.
ATTTGGTTCTAAAAATACTTGGACATCACCTCCCCTATTTTTAGGACATCCCCACATGATTAAAATCATGGTTTTTAACCTGTAATAATAATCAATAAGCCAATTCCCACATATACACATCCAAGAGGATCATTCAGTATAATCTAAGTACACTTAAATTCCTTTCGATTTGGACAAAGTTTAAAACTACTTTTATACTTATTTTTCATAAAAACCAGCCATCAAATGAGAGTGATAGACAATAGGATTAATAAAATATACATTCCAATCTTAAGAAATCAGATTACAAACATAGAAAACTTAATCTACTACACATGAAAAAACTTAAATCCATAAATAGCAACTTTAGGGCCTTAGGTTTAAATTTAATCCTCCACTTAAATTTTATGTTTTCAGCAATATGTAAGGGTTCCTTGGACCATTATTCATCAAATAATAGCTTACGTTTAAGAGCTGAAATAAAAGAAACTAACTATAATTTCGAAATCCTACATAAAACTCACCTTGACTAGTTTGAGCTTTTGTTGAAGCTCTTGCCTTCTATCTCCACCAAACTGATTCCCAAGGCTTAGAATCTGATTTTAGGACTCAAGAGAACCTAGAGAAACTATTATTTAATTGAGAGTAAGTGGTGAATTGAAATTAAAAAACACAAAATAAGAAGAGGAATTAGTAAAACTACCTTGACTAGTTTTGATCTATCTTGCTTTCTAGAGCTCCAACTTGAGTTCTACCACTTGAAAACTCTTGGAAATGGATAAGGGAAGTTTAGAGAAGTATAGGAAGGTGTTGGAGAGGCTCGGGTCGTGGCTGGAGAGGAAGGGAAAGAAAATGACCAGATTTGGTAAAAAATCAATACTTAATGGCTAAGAAAAGGCTATTACTTAATTTCTAAGGGGTATTTTGGGTATTTCACTCATTAATTTCCATGTGTCAAGCTCTAAAACACTCTTATCGTAGTCACCACGTTGCTGGACAATCCTATGCACCCGAGTCTAGCCAAAGTTGGTGAATCCTAGCTTAGAAAGTGAAATCTAGTCATACTTTGACTTATGATCCTATATGGCCAATCTTATTATAATTTGGTGGAACTTAGCCCCATAACCAATCATTAATCATAAAAATAAGTCAATTAAGCTCTAATTAATAATTTAAATAAAGTATCAATGCCTAATTATTAGAATGCACAAAATTAACCTTACGCGATTAAGCTGAATCTAAGCTAGCTTAGTGTAACTAATCACCAATTCAGTACAGTGACTGCCACCTCGTGCTTACCTGGGGCCGACCAATAAAATGCTATAATTGAGTCCTAAACATTAAATTAAAGCTATTTGACGTATTAAACAAACTGTGAATTGGGCTCCGAAAAGCGTAAAAAATGTATTTTACCGAAAAATTACTATTTAACCTAGTTGTCAACTAATATGATCTTAATGTATGTGCATATAGTATTGCTATTCATGAATATATTCTTCGTTCTTTTCACACACCAAGCTCTCTCTCTGAGGGTATTGAGCCTTTACACTGCATTGGGACACTTTAACAATCATTAGTATAATAATATCTATGTAAATGCATGTAACATAATAAATGAGCATGTTACTATGAAAGTGGTATTAATAATTTCTAGATGCCTAGTATGCAATTAGAACATATTTATTATTGGCTTAGTATGCATGTGAGAATCTTGGGCACCACAGTAGAGCTTGTTGAGGCTCAAAATCTTCAATCATAGGCCAAGTATTGGTAATGGAGAATTTATAACCACCCAAAGGTAAATTTAGAATTTCAGCCAAAAGTTATTCAGTAATTTCAAAATCTATTTCCTTAAGGGAACAAAAGATAGCATGTTGTCCCCTAGAGATATTTGCACTGGCATAAAAATCTCTAACCAACTTAGGATACCTTGTCTCCCGAATGGAGCAGAATTCAGTCCATCCCATATTTTTTATGTATTCAGGAAATTTTATAAAAGATAAATCTCTAAAATTGAAGGTTCTACCCCAAATGATGCTCTTTTTAGAGAAGATTTCTTTATACCTAGTCATAAGAGCAGGAGACTCAAGGAGAGGGATATCTAACCTTACTTTGGTACGTTGTTCTTGTTATTCGGGACGAATTTTCTTGCCCTTAGGCCTTGGGTTTTCCCTTCTAAGAGCCATTTGAGCAAAAGAAGATAGTAGAGACTCAAACATAAGAGAATTTCAGAATTCTAGGGTTTCAAGAGAAGAGAAAACTGATTTTGATGGCAAAAGAGAGTGAAGAACAAAGATTAAGAGCAGACAAGCGATGAAAACAACTCTGGTTGGGAGAAAATTGAATGATTTAGAGAGAAAAATGGAGTGGAGATGAGAGGAGATAGTATTATTGTAGTACTCAAAATTCTCACAAGTGCATCTTGCCAATAATAAACATTTTACCATGTCAGTTTGCTATACTCATATTTATTTTCATAAATAAAATGCTTGATTTAAGTGCTTATTATGATATATAAAATTGTTGAATTAACTAATAAAATTCCTAATTTTTGTGTACAGTGAAAGGTCAGTTTTCATATCTGGGAAGAAATTGATGTGCTAAGGGTCAAAGGTTATCTCCTAATGGATAAATACTTCTTCTATTATTCTTAACAACAACTTAGATAGACGTAATTTAGCATGTTTTACTATATGTGTATATTTGTTATTTTTCTTTATAAGAGAGTAGTTCTATTTTAATGTCACTATTTGGAACTATTAATTAAAATAAGTTATGTGTTTGACCAGTCATACACGATATCTATAAGTGACTATTATAAGTATTACTCTTATTATTATTATTGTTTTCTTTATTTGTTTATTTATAAGAGGTCAGCTAGGCCATGAATTATTTAAGAGTTTTTCTAACCGACTCAAACTCATTTACACTACTTAAATAAATCAGCATTTTTTTTTATTCTCCAAAACCCTCCTCAGAACCGACCCACTCTCTCTCCCTCTCTCGTATCTCTCTTTACCTCAAGCAGTAGCTCCACAAGATTTACTGTGAATTAACTCAATCTTATCTATAACAAGGGTGAGCATATTTTCTTGAGGTTTGTTACCTTTAATAGTTTTGGTACCATATATTGATGTTTATTTTTATTGATCGTACATCCACTTTTATCCTTAACACTAGGTAGGAATAGTTAATACTAGTAGATAAAATATTTCTCAGTTTTAGGAATCTAGTATGTAATGCTTCTTTATACATATATATATATAGGGTCATGTTTGAATGGAGTTTTTTGTTTTTACTCCATGGATGGGTACTTTGCCCAAGTTGAAAATGACTTGCAATAGCAAGTCATTTTTACCTACAACCATTCCCATTCTAATTTTTTAGAGAATCCTCTTTCCATTGAGTTAGGAATAAGATTTGGGAATGATTTTTTAAAGAAAATAATTTGGAATGGTTTTTTAAGGAATTTTTTTTAATCAAAATTGTTAGTATTTAATATTTTGATATATGTGGGTTTTTTTTGACTATTTATGTTATTCTCTCTATATTCTTAATTCTCACATTGTCACGTAGGGTGAGCATTGATCGATTTGGTCGATTTTTTTAGATCTATCAAACTGATCAGTCAATTTTCGATTTTTTAGGATATAAGCCGAAAATTGACCGACTAAGAAAAATATATAAAAAAAACAGACCGATTATTTAGTCAGTTCGGTCAATTTTTAACCAACAAATATCGAATATTTTAGTTTTGAAAACAGTCGGTCAATTTTTTCAATTTTTTTGACTCGTTTGATCGGTTTTTCGGTTCGGTCGGTTGGTTTTTTGGTTTAAACCTGAAAAATATATTTTTTCTTTTTTATTTAATTATTTTCATTTTTAAAATATTGAAATACTATATAACATTAAAAAAAATTCTTAAAACTAATATTTGATAATTTTTTAAAATTTTTCTCAAACTTAAATGTTATTATTTATCAACTCCTTATAGACCCAACAATGTTTTATTTGTAATTATCTAACACCTAAATTATTATATTCAAGTTTGATTTATATATCTTAATTTATATTTATCCATTTGAATTTTTATATGTATGATTTTATGGTTATTTTGCACTACTATTTCGCAAGTAGTAGTAGTTTAAAGTTAGAACATTCTTTGAAAGAAAGAAAAAAAAAAGAAACATAATAATTTTTTTTATAAAAATGCGGTCATCAATCGTAGCTCTGTGAACTTCAGCCTCTCCAAAGTAATTGATCATATTCAAAACATGATCTCTCGCCGGAGTTCCTCTTTTCATCTTTGCATTCATAGCCTTTTTAATGGCGTCATGTCGAGATTGATCAGATTGTTGCCCAAACATGGCCTGGAGGGACTCCATTATCTCATAAGCAGTCTCCATCCTTTCGTGCTTAGCTAATCAGTAGTTATTTTCCAGATCCGTTTTTCTAAGTTTGGTAACAAACTTGACTGATCTTGCAAGTCTTTTAATTAACATTAAATGCTTTTAATTGTTCTTTGGCAGATATACACGTGAAGACTTACTCCCTTCTCTATTTAAAGGCCATTCAAGAGTAGCTTTAGGTAGAGAGAGATACCACTATTGTATTTCGGCTATTGAGTATAAAAGAAAAGTTTTTCTTTTAGCTATATTTTAGACTTAGGAGGTGTCCTGGTCGTTTGAGTAACAGTGCTTCGGGAGAGGTGCTGATTTTCTTCGGGAGAAGATCGACTTCAAGTATCTGGAGGGATTTCAGAAGAACGAAGTCAACCTAAGACGAGTGGTGCTCGCTAGACACGTTGGTGAAGGAATACATCCACATTGCGACAATTAAAAGAGGGAGTCTTTTATTGTATAAGTCAAATTGGTGTTTGTATTCATTCAAACTTTACTAATAGTGTTTATTCTCTAGGCGTGGCCCCTTGGACGTAGGTTATCGGGAGATAACTGAACCAAGTAAAAATATCTTGTTTTATTTTTACGAAATCCGTACTACCACCTCACGTAATTAATTGAAAATTAATTATATTCGGTAATACCTGATTAACGGACCTAACAATTGGTATCAGAGCGGGACACTAACGTTTTTAGTTAGATCTTGCAGTATATTTGATCTGATTTTTCAGGTATGTCGTTACTTGCTGAAGGTGGGTCCATTTCACGCCCTCCACTCCTTGATGGCATGAACTACTTCTATTGGAAGGCACGCATGAAAGCCTTCATTAAGGCTCTCGATGAAAAAGCTTGGAGATCCGTTCTTAATCGTTGGAGTCCTCCAACTACTAAGGATGAAGAGGGGAAGGATATTCTTAAATCTGATTTGACTTAGTCATCCGATGATGACAAACTTGCTAATTGCAATTCTAAGGCTTTGCATGCTATATTAAATGGAGTAGATGCTACTAGGATTAAGATGATTACAAATTGTGAATCTGCAAAAGAGGCATGAGATATTTTGCAAACATACTTTGAAGGTTCTAGTGATATGAAGATAACCAAATTAATCATGTTAACCTCTAAATTTGAGCAATTGAGAATGAGAGAAGATGAAACTTTGTCCGAATATTTTACTAAGCTTTATGATATTTCTAACGAATCATTTGCTCTTGGAAAGCGATTTTCAGATACTAAGATGGTTAGAAAAATTTTCCGTTCTTTACCGGACAGGTTTCAACCAAAGCTCACGGCCATAGAGGAGAGCAAGAATCTTGATCTAATGAAAGTTGAGGAATTGATGGGATCACTTCAGACGTATGAGATGAATCTCAAGGAGAGAGAAAAAGCCTCAAAATCGGTGTCTAAATACGCTAAAGAAGATGATGTAAATCTTGCCTTGTTGACGAAAAATATGGGTAAGATGTCAAAATCAGGCAACACCAATAAAGGAATTCAATGTAGGGAATGCAAGGGGTATGGCCACGTGCAAGCTGAGTGTGCCAATACCTTGAAGAAAAAGGCAAAGGCTATGACCTCTATATGGAGTGATGAGGAATCTGAAAGTAGTCGAGAAGAAGATGACAATCATGTAAGTAATCACATAGCCTTTGGTGTTTCGTTGGTTTCAGATGACCTCTATTTGTCGAGAAGAAGATGACAATCATGTAAGTAATCACATGACCTATATTTGTCTGTCTTCGCTCGTGATTGATCAAAATTTCCTTGATTTAGCCTCGTTTTCACTTGAAGAGTCGGTATTCTCTGCTCAATGACTTCTCATCTGAAATATACATAAAAACAATAAATCGGATAAAAAGAGCTCAAAGACAAGCAATTATTAAGCTTGAAAGGATGCTAAAGTTAAGCGTAGAATCCACTTAACAAACTCTCCCAAACTTAATCAAAAGCTTGCCCTCGAGCTGAGATAACAAAAGAAACAAACGAAAATATTTACGAACACCACATAAAAATAAGATAACACAAACAGAGCTTCTGAATGAGGTCAAATTGGTCTCAAAATTCTCAACAGAATTTATAACTCAATGGAAGCTTAAAGCATCATGTAACGCCCCCTTGCCTAACCCTATGACTACGCAGGTCAAACTAGGGAGTGTTACTCTTTCTAAAACTATAACCTTAGTTTTTGCAAAAAGTGG
>JXTC01000193.1:54889-65092 GCA_002914845.1 Trema orientale
ATAATAATGATACTGGTTGCTTGATATGTCTATTATGCAATATGAACATATTTATTATTGGCTTATTATGCATGTGAGAATCTTGGGCATTACACATCACAATAGTTTAGAATTTCAATTTTACTAGTAGCTTGGCTCTGTTGTCAACTCTTAGTGTGTGTGTAGCAGTTGCCTACATTTAACCCTTAACACTCGGATCATTTTATATAGACTTAGGATATATACTTAGAACTATCTCAATAAAAGTGAAGCAGTCATCTTATAAGCCACTTTTTATGTTAATCTTTACTAATATAGAATAATACTAAGTCGAATATTAATAGGTCTTAAATCAGCTTGTAATGTAAGGCTTGGGTACGGGTGGATGGAATGGTGTCATTTAGGCTTATTCACACCATGGATGCCCTTTTTGCTCATTGAATACAATTTTCTCAAGCATACCATAACAATTTCCCCCAAACTTAGTTGTTGACCCTTTTTTTTTTTTTTTGCAATCAACTACCAATTTAAGGTAGCCAAAACTTCTTGCTTCAAAGAGACTTCCCTTTTTTGTTCTTAATAAACTGCTCACACTTCACCATAAGTTCAAAATTTACTTTCGTCCATCTATGGTGTATAGGGAGGTAGATTTGGCATGTCTTTATCGGTCAGGAGTTTTTGGGACTCAAAAAAAATGAAAAGGCTAACGAATTTGGCTAAAAAGAGGTGACTAAGGATATTACATTTGCGGGTAGGCTTGAATGGCTCAACTGGTCCAAAATAGCCTGCATCATTTCTTCGATTTTCATGCTACCTAGGATTTCGCCTCGATTGACAATTAAACAGGTTCTAAGATGACATAAGATTGAATATTTTTTTAAGCCACATGTATAAAGCTACTCTAAGCAATTCAAGGTTAAATGCTCGCAACTACGTATAAAATGTAATCAAGAGTTATTTAGAATGCAAAACCACAAAAAATTTAAGCACACAAACAGCCGTGATACTAAATGTTCCCAAAGAGTTATTTCACACATACTATTAATCATATCATCGACAATTAACCTTTGTCCAAAGCTCCAAACAACACACAATCAATCAACTAAACAAAAGAAAAAAACATACTAAGAAGAAAAGAAAGAAACTGAATAAACTAAAATAAAACAAAGAAAAACAATTTAAAAGTTTAACCAATTAAAATGCTCTCGAAGACAAAGCAGGTAAGTACTAGAAACTCCCCCCAACTTAAAATGTGCATTGTCTCTAATGCACTAAATACGAAATAACAAGGATGAATAAGCACTTACGTGATCGAAGGCTACTCAATCGGTCTCTAAGGTGCGGTGGTCGCTACGTTGATCACTTTCCACTGATGGTGGTGGTGGCGGTAATGCTAACCAAGGGTAAGTTCTTTCTTTGTTTTTTTTTTTTTGTTTTTTTTTTCCGGCTAGGTGGTAGCACGGTGCCAAAAAGTGGCACTGGGACACCAAGTTTCTAATTTTGGTGCCCCAGAATGGCGCCAGGGAGCCAACACCTAGGCAACTCAAGAAGTTCAGCACCGGGATGTCGTTTTATGGCGCTGGGGCACTAACACCAGGGCATTTAGCAAAATTTGGCATTGTGGTGCCATTTTATGTTTCTATTTGTGGTGCCCCAGAGTAGAGCCGGAGTGCCACATTAAGTTCTTGGGGTGCCAAAATGACGGCAATTCTCCAATTTCTCTACAATTAAGGCCTTCCACCAACACCTTCATCTCTTTGTTTTCAACACAATCACAATAAATTAACTTTAAAACATGCTTCCTTCATTATTAACATCCCAAGCTTGGGTTGCCTCCTAAGTAGTGCTTGTTTAACATCCTTAGCTCGACATTGCCACTCCTTATTAAGGATTAGGTGAGGCAATGGATGATTTAGCTTTATCAAGCTCTCCTCCTAGGTATTCCTTGAGTCTTTGAACGTTCACCTTGATTCTTCTAGTTGGGCTTTCATTTTCTACCTTAATTGCACCACATGGAGACACATTAGTCTCTTTAGACGGCTCCCACCATCTAAATTTGAGCTTGCCCAGGAAGAGTTTTAAACAAGATGAGCCAAGCACACCTTTTGGTCCCGGTTCAAAGTGGTGAACACCATATCTCTTCTTCTTTGTTCCCCTCTTTCTAAAATCCTTCTTGTGTGGCTTGTGGTGACTAGAGGAGGATAATAAAGGCTCTATGACTTCAATTGGAGGATTGGACTTAGAAAAATATTGTGGGGCTTTCACAACATTTGTGTTCTCTAGAGCCTTCTTTGTCTCTTCAACAACGGGATGAACGATAGAAGCCTCATGACTATTCAATGGAGCTTCCTTCAATGAATTATTTTCAATACTCTCCTTCACCGAGTCCACTCTATAACAATCATCGATATCACTAGGATATTACTTGGTCCTCTACCCTTATAGTAAGTTCTCCCTTATACACGTCAATGATCGTCCTCCCAGTTGCTAAGAAAGGTCTCTCAAGGATAATTGGAATATTTTCATCTTCTTCCATGTCAAGGATAATGAAGTTAGCTGGGAAGAATAACTCATCCACTTTCACAAGCACATTTTTAATGATTCCTCTAGGATACTTAATTGACCTATCCGCAAATTGTAGTAGTGACATAGTTGGCCTTGCTTCACCCAAACCAAGTTTTCAAAATATAGAGAATCACATTGAATTGACACTAGCTCCCAAATCACATAAAGCCTTACCAAAGAAAAAATCACCAGTAGTGCACTGGATGTTGAAGCTTCCCAGATCCTCGAGCTTAGGAGGAAGCTTCTTTTGAAGAATGGCACTACACTCCTTCGTGAGAGCGACAGTCTCATATTCTCCCAGTCTCTTTTTCTTGGGAAAGATCTCCTTCATAAACTTAACGTAGCTCGACATTTGCTCAAGTGCTTTGGCAAAAGAAATGTTGATGTGTAGCTACTTAAACACTTCCAAGAACTTGGAGAATTGTTGGTCAAGCTTCTTCTTTTGAAAGCTTTGAGGGAATGGTAATGGTGGATTGTAAAGACTTGGCTTTGATGGTGATGTTGAGGGACTCCCAATGCTCTCATCTTCAATTGGTTTCTCTCCATTATTCTTCTTGGCTTGCTCTTCCACAACAACTTCTTCAACAACTGGCTTTGATGGTAAAGTAGGCTTCTCAACAGTTTTTACTAGCTCTTTCCTACTTCTCAATGTGATAGTATTACAGTGCTCCTTGCCATCATTTCTTGAATTCACTTCGGTATTGCTAGGTAACGCTCCTTGAGGTCAGTTGGTCATAGCATTGGCCAATTAGCCAAGTTGTGTCTCCAAGGTTCTTATGGCGGCCGCTTGATTTTGAAGGGTGGCTTCATTCTTTGCGATGTATTGCATGAGTATCGCTTCTATAGATGGTCTTTTCTCTTGTGGCGGTTACTCTTGATTTTGAAAGCCCCGATGTTGCATTGATCTTGCATTAGGATTCTGCCCTTATTGATTCTAAGTACTCCATGAGAAATCTGGATGATTTTTCCATCCTAGATTGTAAGAGTTGGAGTAGGGATTGTTGCGTTACTGCTGGTTGTAGTTCCCCACAAAGTGAGCTGACTCTATATTTAAGGGACAATAGAAACTTAAATGGTTGTCACCACATTACTCACAAGCTCTGGCTGAGCTTTGGATTGTATGCACTATATAGATTGCCATAGAATCGAGCTTTTTGATCATTAACTCTAAGTTCTTAGTCAACACACTAACTTGAGCTGCCAATGAAGAAATAACTTCAATCTCATTGATACTAGCGGCTCTCCTTGGATTGACGTGCTTAGAAGGCCATTGGTAGTTGTTTGCCGTTATTTCTTCCAATAACTCATAGGCATCATCTGTTGATTTACCTATCAATGCAGCACCGGCTACTGCTTCTATAATGGTCCTCAAATGAGTCATCAACCCGTTATAGAATGTTTGAACAAGAAGCCACTTCGGTATCCCATGGTGTGGACACTTCCTCATCAACTCCTTATATCGCTCCCAAGCCTCGTACAAGGATTCATTGTCAAATTGCACAAAAGAAGTGATGTCGTTGCTCAACTTAGTGGTGTTGGCTGGAGAGAAGAACTTGGCAAAGAATTTCTGAGCTATGTCATCCCACGTAATGATTGATCCCGAAGGTAAGGATTCAACCAACCCTTACTCTTGTCTCTCAAGAAGAATGGGAACAATCTCAAGCGAATGGCATCCTCGCTAACTCCGTTGTCCTTGAAAGTGTCACATATCTCCAGAAAATTCATGATGTGTTAGTTAGGATCATCACCAGGTAAGCCGCCAAATTGGCACATACTTTGCACCATCTGAATGAATGCTCGCTTCAACTCAAAGTTGGTAGTGTTGATAGTCAGCCTCCAAATGCTAGGACTAAACCCTTCGAGGACAGGAACCGCAAAATTCCTCAAAGGTCTGGCATTGTCTTGTTCTACTATAGCTACTTGAAGGTTGACGCCTTGATTTCTCTGTCTTCGAATTTCCCTCAAAGTACGCTCAATCTTATGATCAAATTGTATGAATTCCACACTCCTTGTGTATCTCATATAGTAAAATTAAGCACCTGAAATTCACAACAAGAACAAAAGGTTTGAATTAAATCGAAACTAATAGATATTAATATTAACAAGTAGTAAATCACCGTACTCCCTGGCAACGACGCCAAAAACTTGTTGGGCTATTTCTAACACACAACTACAAGTATATCGGTCGCAACAAGTAATATAGAAGTAAGAGAATTTCGATCCCACAGAGAGTACTTGATTCACAATTGGTACTACTAACCGAAACGAGTTTCCAGTTTATCCCAACAACAATAATTGACTGTTTTGAGCAAGAATTAAAAAGTAAGTGACAATATAAAATGCAAGAATAGAAATTGAAATTAAGCAACCAAAGATAGTTCTTAGGCAACCGAGGGATGCAATATACCCTCTAACTACTAGTTTTCCTCATGGTACAAACATCTATTTAGAGTTGACAACCGAGAATCCTAATGTATTCACAAACTCCTTTCCAAGACATAAGTGAAAATATCTAGACAAGATAATATGTTACTCCTAACATAAATTGATTAGATTCATTAAGTTTGTTAATTCTCACACAAAGATTGCACAAGTCATATAGGTATATTCCTATCCTATGTAAACTCACATCACACTAGGCAATCCTATGATGTTCTATCTATGAACAAGAAGCCACTTCGGTATCCCATGGTGTGGACACTTCCTCATCAACTCCTTATAGCGCTCCCAAGCCTCGTACAAGGATTCATTGTCAAATTGCACAAAAGAAGTGATGTCATTGCTCAATTTAGTGGTCTTGGCTGGAGGGAAGAACTTGGCAAGGAATTTCTGAGCTATGTCATCCCACGTAATGATTGATCCCGAAGGTAAGGCATTCAACCAACCCTTTACTCTTGTCTCTCAAGAAGAATGGGAACAATCTCAAGCGAATGGCATCCTCGCTAACTCTGTTGTCCTCGAAAGTGTCACATATCTCCAGAAAATTCATGATATGTTAGTTAGGATCATTACTAGGTAAGCCGCCAAATTGGCACATAGTTTGCACCATCTGAATGATTGCTGGCTTCAACTCAAAGTTGCTAATGTTGATAGTCGGCCTCCAAATGCTGGGACTAAACCCTTCGAGGACAGGAACCGCAAAATTCCTCAAAGGTCTGGCATTGTCTTGTTCTGCTATAGCTACTTGAAGGTTGACGCGTTGATTCCTCTGTATTCGAATTTCTCTCAAAGTACGCTCAATCTCATGATCAAATTGTATGAATTCTGCACTCCTTGTGCATCTCATATAGTAAAATTAAGCACCTGAAATTCACAACAAGAACAAAAGGTTTGAATTAAATCGAAACTAATAGATATTAGTATTAACAAGTAGTAAATCACCGTACTCCCTGGCAACGACGCCAAAAACTTGTTGGGCTATTTCTAACACACAACTACAAGTATATCGGTCACAACAAGTAATATAGAAGTAAGAGAGTTTCGATCCCACAGAGAGTACTTGATTCACAATTGGTAACTACTAACCGAAACTAGTTTCCAATTTATCCTAACGACAATAATTGATTGTTTTGAGCAAGAACTAAAAAGTAAGTGACAATGTAAAATGCAAGAATAGAAATTGAAATTAAGCAACCAAAGATAGTTCTTAAGCAACTGAGGGATGCAATATACCCTCTAACTACTAGTTTTCCTCATAGTACAAACATCCATTTAGAGTTGACAACCGAGAATCCTATGTATTCACAAACTCCTTTCCAAGACATCAGTGAAAATATCTAGACAAGATAATATGTTACTCCTAACATAAATTGACTAGACTCATTAAGTTTGGTAATTCTCACATAAAGGTTGCACAAGTCATATAGGTATATTCCTATCCTATGTAAACTCACATCACACTAGGCAATCCTATGATGTTCAATCTATGTCCAAAGCTGAATTCTCCTTCCTAAGTTCATATAGGCTTCACAACACAACTCTATTTAGTGGCCAAGTAAATAGATGTATTAAGATCAAGATAGAGCAACCATCTCAACAATGAAAATCAAGAACAATTGAGGAAAATAAAATAGTTGGATTACATTAGAGGTTCAATTGCCTCCCTAGAAATGGAGTTTAGCTCATGTTCATACAAAATGAATCAAAACAAATATAACAATAATGATACATATTCATTTGCAAAAAATAAAGGAAAGAAAGACAAGAGAAAGAGATAAGAAAAACACTTTTGAAGCTTCAAATATGATTTCCCCTTCTTGGATCCTCTCCTTAGTGTTGTTTTCTTACTTGGAATAGCTTTAGAACCCTTTGGATGCTAGGGTTTTCGTCCTCACTTTCAGATGAGCTCAAGAGATATTAAATATTAGAGGTAATCTGGTTACGATCCAGAAATTCAGCAACCTTTTCTACACTTTTTGGCACCGCAGCACCGAGACGGTTGAGTGGTTGGCGCTACAGCACCAGACTATGGCACTGCGGTGCCACGAAACCTACGAGACAACACCGTGGTGCCATTACGATCTCGAAATTTAGCAACCTTTTCTGCACTTTTTGGCACTGTGGCACCAAATTTGGCACCGCGGCACCGAGACGATCGAGTGGTTGGCGCTATAGTACCGGACTGTGGTGCTGCGGCCCACTAAACCTAGGAGACAGCACCCCGGTGCCATGGCGCCATAGGGGTGGCACTGCAGCGCCCAATTTTTGCTTCCTAAATGGCATTGCTTCATACTACTGAGGTAATGTTCGTCCATATTCGCTCGCTATTGATTAAAATTGCCTTGATTTAGCCTTAGTTTTACTCGAAAAGTTGGTATTCTCTGCTCAATGACTTCTCACCTGAAATATACATCAAAAATAACAAATCGAATAAAAAGAGCTGAAAGACGAGCAATTCTTAAGCTTGATAGGATGCTAAAGTTAAGTGTAGAATCCACTTAACAGAAGCTGTTTTGTGGCTACCCCTCAAGCCATTTCTACATAATTTCTTCATCCACTGCAAGATCTATCATACAAAGCTTAATCCGAATGGATGGAGAGCTGTGATCGGCCTATGGGTGACGTTCAGTTGGAGTGCTGGCCGGACCTCACTGTCCCGATGACCAAATATCTTTACTAGTTGAAGAACGCCCGAGCACATACCTAATCCTTGGCAAGGAGACATTAGACAAGTAGGGCAAGAACGAGTGGTTCTATGCTAGAACTTTTTGGGATAATGTAATCAGCGGCCCTTTGCCCGAAGGCTCTGACCACATACTGAATTCTTTCCAGGTCAGGAGACAATGGCCAATGCGTCAAGCTAATCGGGCCAAAGGTGATGTTGTCTCTCGAGCAATTACAATTGAGGGAATACAAAGGGAAAATAAGTTAGTCAGCAATCTCATCACTGACATCAACTTGGAATACACTGGGTGGCACCCGTTCAAGAACGGGGGGGACTACAAGGATTATGTCCGAGCCAGCCCTGCTCGAACGCCCATTCCAAATGAGGCTAGGCCTTCCACCTAAATCGCTCGCTGAAGAAAGCAAAGGACTAGCCGCACCTAGCCTGTTGTTTCCATCACCGTCTTGACTAGCCAATCACACATAAATCCCTTCAACCTCGATTCCCCCGACCTGGTGACCATATTTCCTCCTAGGGATGATCGAGCCTCCCGAGACTAACAAGGTCCTTTAACAGAGTTTCGAATGGGGGTGATCTCGAATCTCTTATCTTTTCAATTATCTCACATATTTTCGTCTCTATTTTGTAGAGCACAACATGTCAAATATCAGCGAGAACCTAAGGGCATTAAGGGCTCGTACTAGAGCCAGGGTATGAGGTGTCAGAGTTCACCTGGAAGTAGCTCGTACCCTACCCAGCCGAGGAATCTGTAACCCCTTCGTACCTCTGAGTTGCCTCACGCTTCTCCGGGTAGGACTCCTCCACTTTCCGGCCGCCCCGACAAGCGGCCTATGGACACACCTCACCCCGACGAGCCTTCTGCCCAGAGACTGATGTCACACTTAAAGGGGCCGATGGATAGGATGTGTGTTGCTTATTCCGACCAGTTTATCGAATACCGTAGGAGGTGCTCGGATCAAGACCTCGTTGCCCTATGCTCGGAGCATGCCGCTCGAGTAAGTTTGATCCCGACCTTTGCTTTACTTCATTTTTAGATTTGCTTTCTTTTCTAATTTGTATTTCCACTATTGCAGCAAGCTTTTGTGAACGAGCTTATGTACGAGCGCACGAGAGACTTATTTGCTAGCGTTGAGAGGTACTGTTCTGAGTGAAACACAACCCGAGAGGAGCGAGAACAACAGGCGAGGAGGGCCAGTGATGTTGAGAGTCAACTCAGCGAGGAGAAGAAGGCCAAACTCGAGCTGGAGGGACAAGTCAGCACTCTTGGGTCCCAGTTAGAGATTGCTCAGTCAACTGTCTCTGATGAGATAAGGAGGGAAATAGTGGAGGATTGGATCGCCACTCAGTACTACCACTCAGATCCTTGGTGGAACACATATAAACAGGGATTCGAGAACCTTAAGCTTGCGGTGGTGACCCAATGCAAAGACTTGGACTTCTTCTTCTTGGACGAGAAAAGCCCTGCTGCTCTGGACATCCAAGAGTCCACTGTGCCCGTCCCCCTCCCCTTCCCCCCCGCAGCTATTGACTAGAACCAAATCCTAACCACTCCACTCATTGATTAGAACCTTATGACACCTCCTGCAAGTTGAACTCACTCATGTGCAGGTCATTTTTGTAATAGTTATAATAGTTTATTGCCGTTATTTTTTTTGGGTCTGCACGGCCAGGCCCCTATTTTATTTTGTAAAGATAATTAAACCCTCAAGGGTTCTTTTCTCTTCCTCCCTTTTATCTAAACGGATTTGCTTATTATATATACATATTTTTGGAATGGACGTTTCTAAGATTTCTCCTTTTGCTATTTGGGAATGTAGTTTTTGTAAAGTTTCTGCAGGTACCCCCCTTTTCGCTACTCGAAATCTTACTTGCACGGCCCTAGTCGTTCCTTGTAATTCCTCCCTCGGTTGGATGTGAGGATCTGAGCATAGGGAACGTTTGGTTTAGATATAGAATTCATTAGCACACAAGTTATAGTAGTTAGGCTACCTACTTCCCTAGGTTATTTTAGTGCTACGAAGCGACTTAGGATCACATAATTCCCGTGTTCGGAAGCACACAAAACCGTGTTTTTAGGCACGTAAGAGGGATCTTATCCCTAATGTGATAACCTAAATTCCTAAATGACACCCAATTCCTCACAACAAAAAAAAAAATTATTAAAATTTAAAAAGCCAATAATAACATGATTGCATAATATTTTCTTTCATATATTAATGCATTTTGGACGTATAATTTCGAATGCTTGTTTTAGTATATAGGTTATATTTATAATCTTTGTTTGTGGTAGTTTTGCAGTGAAATGCTTGTGCAGACTCGGGTAAATGTCTGACGTTCCTTAAGTTAATTATAATAACACTACAAGTGTGCATTTAGTAAATCAATTATTTCAACATGATAAGTTTATTATTTTGTTACATTAGTAAAATGATTTAACAAGTAAGTTTGTTATATTTTATTGGTATAATTTTCTTAAATTATTGTGCGAGTCTAATTATTATTGTATCATTTGTACTGAGAATTAGTTCATCATA
>JXTC01000193.1:72970-97880 GCA_002914845.1 Trema orientale
TTATGTATATTTTATGAGAGACCCACTTTGCCAGGGTGTACATACGTATGCATCAAAGTATGTATAATTATGAGTGAAATTTCCCGTTTTCTCCTAGAAAGTTTAAAAAGTTTTAATTTTTCCCCGATTTTATCAGTTCTAAGTCGAGTGGCACCTCCCGATCTCGCTAAATAATTTTACGAATATCCTCACGTACGCTTGTGGGATCGGGGGATGTCACACCTAATGCTCGTAAGCAACCTCATCTCTAGTGCTTGAAGACACATAACATGATCTTATCCCTAGTGCTCGGGAGCACATAGAGGGATCTTATCCCTAGTGCTCGAAAGCACATAGAGGGATCTTTATGTTTTGTTAAGTGCATAGTGATTGTTATTAGTCAACTTTCTCCCCTCCTTTGTTTTTCAGTTAACCGTTTAAATTTAAATGAAAAACAATAGACAAAACGTAACTCTTTATTATATGCTCTTTACAAAATTCGACTATTGGTAATACTTTCTTAGGTGTTCAGCATTCCATGGGTGAGGTAAGTCATTACCTCCCATATCTTGAAGCTTATAAGTTCCCAGTCAGACAATCCCAGAGACTAGGTATGGCCTTTCCCACTTTGGTCCGAGCGCCCAGGCTCCTGGCTCGGCGGTATTCAAGAACACATGCCTGAGCATGAGTTCACTGACTTTGAATGTTTGTGCTCGGACCCTAGAGTTGTAATATCGAGCGACAACATGTTTATGGGTGGCAATTCTTACAAGAGCCTCCTCTCTTTTTTCTTTGACCAGGTCTAGATTTATTCTCAGACTTCTTCATTATCTGTGTCGCCTCGTTCGGGGTCTTGATTCTTATAGGCCTTGACCCTGTAGCTTTGCATGCCGACCTTAGCAGGCATTACTGCATCTATGCCGAAGACCAAAGAGAACATTGTTTCTCTAGTTGCTGCCTTTCTGTTGTCTGATGAGCCAATAACATACCAGGCAGCTCGTCAGCCCATACTCTCTTCAGTCTCTCTAGCCTTTTCTTTAAGTTTTCCTTGATCATCTTGTTGGTTGCTTCAACATGCCCGTTCGACTAATGGTGATTTGGGGAAGAAAATTGCTTATAGATCCCCAAATTCTAGCAAAACTACCTTAGCCTTGGGTTGTCAAACTGCCTACCATTATCAGTTACTATCGAGTGGGGGAGTCCGAATCGGCATATGATATTCCTAAAGATAAAATTCTTACAGTTTACTTCTATGATCTTCGCCAATGGTTCTACCTTAACCCACTTAGTGAAGTAGTCGATGGCAATGATCGCAAATTTTGCTTGTGCTCGGGCAATGGGTAAAGGTCCGATTAAGTCTATCCCCCATTTTGCGAAGGGCCAGGAACTTATGATCTGAGACAAGGATTCAGGGTGCTCTTTTGAGTAGTGGGCAAAGTGCTGGCACTTGTCACATCTTTCCGCCATTTCTCTCGAATCTTCCGTCATGGTATGCTAATAGAACCCCTACCTTAGAGCCTTATGAGCAAGTGACCTTGGCCCCGAGTGATTTTCGCATGCTTTTTCATGTATTTTTTTCAACACGTACTCGGCTTCATCTTATCTGAGATATGTTAAATATGGAGCTGCATAGCCCCTCTTGTAAAGCTTATCTCCAATGATGATGTATCGGTTAGAATGGTACTTGATATTGCGAGCATAATTTTTATTGTCCGACAGCTTGCCAGTTTCCAAGTAATCTTTCATCGGGTCTATCCATCAGGGGAGCTGGTCTACTTACATAATCTCTTCACATTCTTCGGTGCTAGGCTCGGATAACGTCTCGATCGGTATCTGTCCGAGAGAGTTATCGACGAGCCCTTTGGTGAGATATTTTGACCATGCTATCTTCTTTAGCTTGGTATTCCCCTTATATCTGGTTCACGATCAACTGTGAATCACTGAAGATTTTAATGCATTGCACCCGAAGTTCTTTTACCAGGTTTAACCCAGCGATTAGTGCTTCGTACTCGGCTTCATTATTTGAGGTAGTGAACTAAAGCCTTATATCTAGACAAGCCTAGGTGCCATACCTTCTATTTTTAAGCTTCCGAAAGGTCTTTTACTACTCCCATGAGCACTCCAAGGTTCCATTAACCAATAAGCCTGAAAATAATCAAATAAAACTAGTAAAAGGTCTTGAAAGCTTAGCAAAAATCAAGCTTAATAACAACCAAGTAAGTTAATAATATTCACTTATCAAATTCCCCCAAACTTAATAATTTGCTAGTCCTTGAGCAAACCAAAACTAAAAGAAAAGAAAAGAAAGATATAAAAGGCAAGAAATAGAAACAAAAACTTCAAGTGTTGATTCAATTCGAACATTAACCGGCCTCAAAGATTGCTCATAATTGTAGCTTAAGAAGAATTAATAGACATTGACAACATCTAGAATTTCTACTCTAATTTTAGCCTCACCCCTTTTAATCCTTTGCGTGCGTGTGTGTGAAAATAGCCAAAACACATCTAAATATTTTTATCCCGAATCAGTTTATGAAAATTTGACTTCTTAATCAAGAATGTTCGATCTCCATAAGCTTGTCTTTCCAACCATTCTCTACTAATGTAGACTATCACATCACCAAAGATCAATATGACTTAAATAAAGGTTGTAACGTGAGACTAAAGTAAAGGTAGGATGAGAAAAAATTTTGTAGTTCGATTACCCTAAGCACACATGTTCTATTCTTGGATCTTTCTTTTCTTTACAACCTCTAATTTTGAATACTCTACAATTCTCCTAAACTTATTTTCCAATCTATTGATTCACACCACAATCTTGAACCTTTTTCAAGTGACTATACCCTTAAACTTTGATGCTTATTTCATCATTTTTGCTTCATTTTTTTTCGTTCCTTTTTTTCTCTTTTTTTTCAATAATTTTTAATTTATATATATATATATTGGGAAAAAGCTTGCACAAGGGTATAACACTCTTCTTTCATCATACGCCCTTACGAAATTTGTTCTTCACACCACCCTTCCTCCTTTTGAATCACAGAACACCAAATATGTGTAACTAATAATACATGTGCTTAAGATGCATGGTGGGAAGTTGAAAGATCTTTTAGGCTAGGTTAGTAATGTGGGTATGGAAGAAAAGGTTATTAGGCTTAACGGGGTAAACTAAGGTTATTCAAATATTAAAGGTGGGCTTAAAAGGCTTAATTCATCCAAGGATAGCCTAAATCATTTTTCTAGTGATGTGTAGTCTAGGATTTTGCCTCAAATAGTTTTTAAACAAGTTCTAGAGTTTGATGAAATCTTAAGATAACACTTAATTCATATAAACTTTCTCTGAGAATCAAACAAATTAATTGTGCATGGCTAAGTGCTCAAATTGTGCAAAGACTCTTAAGAAAAGCAAGAACCAAGATCAAAGTCAAGCACACAGACTAAGTCAACATCCAAAATTGTCATAAAGCTACATTTTGATCAATCATATTCTTATCATCAGCTAACAACGAACAAATCAAACCAACACTTGATTTTTATTGAACTAGGAAACAAAAAAGAAAGAACGAGAAAACATGAAAAAAAATACCAAAAAACAAAGAAAAATTAATAAGCATTCCCTCCCCCAAACTTAAAGTGCACATTGTCCTCAATGTGAGAAATGATAAAACAAAGAAAGGTTACGAGAACTTCCCTGACTAAAGATCGTCGATGAAATGCGGAAGGGTAAGCAGCTAGCTGGCTAGGTAGGAAAAATCATGGGAGAAGAATGAGAAGAGCTCTATTGTCACTTTGGAGCCATTAGCAATAAAAATCAGCACAACACCAATCAACAAAGCAACACCAAAGCCATCCTAATGCAATCATAAGCACAAAGCTCTCCCTCAGCATAACCATAACACAAAAGCTTGGTAGAGATCCTCCCCTTACACCCATATGTTGAAACAACCCCACAATTACAAGTAAAAATGTCCTCAAAAATTCTTCAAAGCCACTTGGGCATTATATCAAACATCTTATAAGCATAGAATTTTGTCTCTAAATCTAAGCACTATCAACAATCATTCAAGCCTCAAAATAACTCTAAAAGAACAAACATCACACCAAGAAGACTATGGAAGACTTAGTTGGAGATTGATTATGAAGCTTGAAAATAAGTAAAAAGGGCATTATGTAACATCGCAGTGCTAACATCACACCAAGAAGACTATGGAAGACTTAGTTGGAGATTGATTATGAAGCTTGAAAATAAGTAAAAAGGGCATTATGTAACATCGCAGTGCTACTTCGTTTTTTCTTTCGTTTTTTACTCCAGCGAGGGGGCGCCGCGATGCCTTATGAGTAGCAACGCGGCGCCATAGTTCTACCCAAAATGGGACTTTGGGCCCATTTTGAACACCGTGGTGCGTTCTTTTCAATACTGTAGTGCCCATAATCTGCCCAAAGCTTTTTTTAGCATCTTTCTTCCATATTTCACCCAAGAAAAAACCATGGAACTCCCACAAACTGAGTCTTTTTGCCATCCACAACAAGAAAAAGTTAGCAAAATGTGAACAAGATGTGGGTTGCCTCCTACATAGCGCTTGATTTAATGTCCTCGACCCGATATTCTCTCATGCTCTAATATGGCTTTCCAAAAGAGAGTTCTTCCTCCTCCCAGTCTTCTTGGTCATCAATAAGCTTCAATCTATGGTTATAAACCCAGAAAACATGCTCTTCCTTCCCTTTGATGTCCAAGGTCTCACAAGGAAATACTTTCACCATAACGAACGGTCCCGACCACTTGGACTTGAATAGCTTCAACCATGATCTCAAGAGAAACACTTGTTGCCCCGGCAAAAACCCATGTTTAACAACCTTCTTCTTATTGCAATTCCTTTCTCCAATTTTACATCATCATCCAAACTTTTGATCACCTCTACCCTGTTACATGAATTTGTATCTTCAGAAACCTTGTTGGTATGATAAATATTGAACTTGATCTCATCCTCATTTACGCTCAAAGTTAACTCCCCTTTAGATACATCAATTAAAGCTCTAATTGTAGCAAAGAAGGGGCGCCCAAGAATCAAAGGTACATCTTGGTCTTCATCCATATCCAACACCATAAAATCAACTGGAAATATAAACTTGCCAACCTTCACCAACACGTCTTCAATAACTCCATGAGGATAAATGAGTGATTTATCCCCCAATTGCAAAGTGATTGATGATGGCTTCACCTTACCAAATCCCAATTTTCAGAAAATAGATAGAGGTATCAAATTTATACTAGCTCCAGTATCACATTATGCTTTATCAAACGAAATACTTCCAATTGTGCAAGGAATGACGAAACTCTCGGGGTCTTTGAGCTTTTGAGATAATTTCTTTTGGATAATCTCACTACATTCTTCGGTAAACTTTACGGTTTCAAACTCCTCTAATTTCCTCTTCTTGGGCATTCTCTTTTTCATGAACTTGATATAATTGGGCATCTTCTCCAAGGCCTCTACAAATGGGATATTTATGTGGATCTTCTTAAAATCTCTAAGAACTTGGCAAATTGCTTATTAAGTGTCTTCTTGTAGAATCTTTGAGGGAATGGAAGAGTAGATTTGATAATGGGAGGATTGTCAGAAAAGGTGATGTAATTAGGCTCCCAAGCCTCATTTGTTGACCGTTCTTGATTCTTCTCATCTTTAGCCTTCACTTCCACTTGGTCATGAATTGTTAGAATAGATGTGGAGGCTTCATCACTATATGAATTTGATCCCTCTATTTCTTTTCTACTCCACAAACTAATGGCATTGCATTGCTCTCTTGGATTCACCTTTGTGTTGGCCAGAAAAGACCCTTTTTGTTGGGCACTAATTGAAGATGCAAGTTGGCCAATTTAGACTCGATATTCTTAATGGTTGCCCCTATGTTACTCATATGAGTCTCCATATTATCCAATCTTGCTTCACTGTTTTTGAATCTTATCCCTGTTTCAACGATGAAAGTACTAAGCAAGTCTTCCAAGGTGGACTTCTTCTCAACACCTTGGTTTCCACAACTAGGAGGAGGTTGTAACACATTCTTCGTATTACCATAAAGAAATTTTCATGGTTACGAAGTCCTAGATGATAATAATTAGGCAAATGACTGCCTTGATGGTTGTGGAATTTTCAGTTATTGACATACTCAATACTAGGCTCTGCTCCAGGATATAAAGAAGAGGTAGCCGCCACAGTATCTATCTTTGGGTGTACCCTATGAGTAGTGAATGCCACCAATTGGCTAGAAAGAGAAGACACTTGGGTTGAAAGTGAGGAAATATGATCAACTTCATAAATTCCAGAGGCTCCCTTGATCGATGAACGCTCACAAGGCCATTGATAACTATTAGTGGTCATCTCATCCAATAAAGCAAAAGCTTCTTCAGCGGTCTTAGACATCAAAGCTCCTCCTGAGGCGACATCAATATTGGTCCTAGTCTGACTATTCAACCCATTGTAAAACACCTCAATTTGCATCTAACTTTGATAGCCTTGTTCAGGACAACGATGAATTAAGTTTTTGAATCTCTCCCATCCCTCATACATTGGCTCAAAGTCCAATTGCTTGAATTGTCCAATCTCACTCCTTAACTGAGCGGATTTGGAAGGAGAGGAAAGATTGGACAAGGAACTTTTGCGCCATCTCCTCCCAAGTGGTAATACTTCAGGCCTGTAGAGATTGCAACAACACCCTTGCTTTGTCCCTGAGAGAAAAAGGGGAACAAATGCAATCAAATGGTGTCTTCAGAAACACCATTCATCTTAATAGTATGACAAATCTCCAAGACAATAGCAAATTAGGTATTCAGGTCTTCTAATGGAGATCCCCCAAAATGATTTTGTTGCACCATATTAATCAAGGCTGGCTTCAACTCAAAATTATTTGCAGCAACAGTTTGGCGGGCAATGCCAGAGTAGTTGTCATTGACAATGGGCCGAATGTAATCCCAAATAGCCTTTTGTTGTCGATTGTTGGCAGCCATTTCTTGAGTTTCGTTCCTCCTTTCAACCCTTATATGTCTAAGTGTCCACTCAATTTTTGCATTAAGAGGTGTTGTACCAAAGATCCTAACTCTTCGCATTAACTATCAACCATAAACAAATAAGTAATTCAATAATATTAAAGAAGTCTAAACTAAAATCAAGATTAATCGGTAACAATATTAGCAATAATCAAATAAAATATTCCCCAGCAATGTCGCCAAAAACTTGTTCACGCATTTGTATATAACTGCCAGCATATGGTGCCACAAGTAATAAAATGGAAGTATATTCCAGAATATCGAACCACAGGGATTGCATTTGATTTCACTAAGTATTGTATTTAATTTCTCCTAATTTTATCTAGACAAATCAAATAACTAGAAAATGTAAATAAACAATAGCTAAATGGGCAAAATCAAATAAAAGTAACCAACAAATGCAAACTAATAAGGAATCAATGTCAAATTAACCTAGAGAATTGACTTTACCAAGTTATCCACTATGTCCCTTAATCATCAATATAATTCTACTTAGTTTTCCATAGTTTATAGGCTAAAGACCTAAATTTCTCCTACTTCCTCTCTCGAGTGCCAAGTGGAGTCTAGTCCTAAATTCTCAATTTCAATATCTCTATTCAAAATCAAGAACATAGAAATTCATTAAGTGCACGGGTTCTTTATGAAAAAGCCTCAAAGAATCTATATGTTTTCTCAAACTATACAAATCCCAGGTTGTATTATCCAAGGTCACAATTAAAATTTCCTTTATCAAGTGTCAAATTTCAAATACCCACACAATCAATTGGGACTTGCTAACATAGTATACTGGTACCTGTGTCCTTCCCTCCTCCCTAACAAAAAGTCCGCTCACCGCATTCTTTGATACTGACAAGTATAAAATTAGGCTTTCCCCAGGCACAGTCTTGCCCAGAGTCGGAGTTGCTCCTAGATAGACCTTGATTTCTTGGAAAGCCTTCTCTCACTCTTCCGACCATACCAGATTTCTCGCCATTTTTAATGCTTGGAAGAATGGTCAACACTTGTCTGTTGAGCGGGCTATGAACCTACTTAGGGCTGCTACCACGTCGGCCAAGCTTTGGATTTCCTTCATAGTTCTCAGGGAATAGAGGTTGACTATTGCCTAGATCTTCATGGGGTTTGCCTCAATGCCTCTGTGGTTTACCATGAATCTGAGAAACTTTCCAGACTCGACCCCGAATGCACACTTAGCATGGTTTAGCCTCATTCTGTATTCTCTAAGGATGTCGAACATCTCCCACTTTCAATAAGGGGCATTTCCCCCAATTTCCCGAAAATAAATGTGAAAGTAGGACAAATTGATATATTCAGTTCAGGGGTGGAGCCAGGGGGAAGTGGGGCCATTACCTCCCCTAAAATTTTTTTCAATTTATTTTTTAGTATTATTTGAAATTTTATTTTTTATTTGGCTCCTATTAAGATTTTATTTCAGATTTATCCGTGTTTTTAATATGTGAGATATTATTGATACTAAATATACCCCTTTATTTTATTTTTTTTTAATTTCATAGTCTAATATAATATAAGATTTTATTCTACTTTGGTCCTATTGAGATTTTTATTTCTAATTTTGTTCCTATATAAGATATAAATTATCACTTTTTTTTTCCTAACTTAAGACTCAGTGGAAAAGAGTCTTTTGGGCAAGCTTTGTCCAAATCCATGAAATCTATACAAACCCTCTATTTCCCGTTTGTCATTTTTACTAAGACTATATTAGCCAACCATAATAAATGGTTGACTTCTCTTATAAACCAAGCCTTGAGCAACTTTTCGGACTCCTTATTGATTGCCTTATACCTTTCGGGGTTGAACGTCCTCCTTTTTTGGATAACTGGTTTTGCGTGTTCGTTTACTTTCAACTGATGGATGGTGACCCCAAGATCTATACCGGACATGTCTTCGTGTAACCAGGCAAATACGTCTTTATACTCTTTTAGGAAGTTCATAAGCTTCTCCCAGAGTTCTACTGGCAATCTAGATCCTATTCTAGCCGATCGCTCTAGGCGTAAGTTGTTCACACATTTGTATATACCCGCAAGCGTACGGTGCCAATAAGTAATAAAATGGAAGTATATTCTGGAATGTCGAACCACAGGGATTGTATTTGATTTCACTAAGTATTGCAATTAATTCCTCTCAATTTTATCTAGACGAATCAAATAACTAGAAAATGTAAATAAACAAAAGCTAAATAGGCAAAATCAAATAAAAGTGACCAACAAATGCGAACCAATAAGGAATCAATGTCATACTAACCTAGAGAATTGACTTCACCAAGCTATCCACTATGTCCCTTAATCATCAACATAATTCTACTTAGTTTTTCCCTAGTTTATAGGCTAAGAACCTAAATTTCTCCTACTATCACTCTCGAGTGCCAAGCGGAGTCTAATCCTAAATTTTCAATTTCAATATCTCTATTCAAAATCAAGAACATAGAAATTCATTAAGTGCAAGGGTTCTTTATGATAAAGCCGAGAATCTATATATTTTCTCAAACTATACAAATCCCATGTTTTATTATCCAAGGTCACAATTAGAATTTCCTTTCTCAAGTGTCAAATTCCAAATACCTACACAATCAATTGGTGATCAAGCAATTGAAAGCATTTAGATCAAAATAATTTAAATAAACCATGGGAAAACATCATACAAATCATATTAAAATGCAAGACATAGTTTCAAGCAAGGTTCATCAATCCTCTAGATACAAAAGTTTAGCTCATGTTTGAAATAAACAAAATTAAACTACAAACTATTGACATCATAGGAGAAAGAGAAGAAAACCTCTATTTGATTGACGAATTTCTCCCCAAGAAGTCTTCTCATTCTTCCTTCCTTGATTTCTTGCTAGTGCTGCCCTTTGTAGCATGAAACGTTCCTTTTTCTCTTGTAAAATGACCTTTTTATATGTGCTATGGCAGCTAGGGCATCAAAAGAGGTAAGAAAATGGCATAAAAACACTGATGTGGCAGGCGGGGAGTGTCGCGGTGCTTGATAACCAGCGCTGTGGTGCTAGTTCGAAGGATGCTAGCTGGACATGCCTTGGTGCCGTAGTGCATGATATGCGGCACTGCGGTGCCACTTCGAAATCGAGCTAGCACCACGGTGCTGCTTAGATGGCACCGCGGTGCCTCGGTTCTGCCATTTTGTTTTTCTTTTGCATTCTTCAACTCGTTTCTCTTCTTTTGAGCATCGTAGCGCTTCCATGTGGCACCTAGGTGCCATACCTTATATTTTTAAGCTTCGAAAAGGACTCTTACCACTCCCATAAGCACTCCAAGGTTCCATTAACCAATAAGCCTGAAAGTAACCAAATAAAACTAATAAAAAGTCTTGAAAGCTTAGAAAAAATCAAGCTTAATAACAGCCAAGTAAGTGAATAAAATTCACTTATCACTGGTCATCTATTTGAATAGACTCCAGGTCCTCCGTGGGTTCAACTCTCTTTTCTTTTTGCTATTCTTGGGGGTTGAGGTCACTCATAGTCTGCGCCTCTTGGGGAATAGCCCTCACGTCATCAAGTTGGTAGATGGTAGACACCATGTGCATTTTCTGGTCGGCCTTTGTTGCCTTGGCATAACACTCTCGTGCTGAGGTCTGGTCTCCCCTGATTATCCTGACCCATTCTTCAATAGGAAACTTCACCACAAGATGGTAGGTTGACACTACAACCTTTAACTTGTTCGGAGTTGGTCAGCCGATTATATCGTTATATTTCCGACCTTTGGTCTATAAAGAGGAAATCCACCATTTGTGTGGTGGCAGCAGGCACTTCCCCAAATGGCGTGGGCAGTCCGATCATCCCTTCAGGGTGGACACATTCTCCCGCAAGCCCATATAGTGGGGTCTTGGAAGGTCTCAGCACTTCCCCACCTATGTTCATCTTTCGGTATTAATAAATGGGAAAACGTTTAATTGTTGGAAATAAAAGCCCAATACCAAATTAATATTTATAATTACCTCCTATTAACTAATCTAGGAAGTCTAGTAAAATCTAGAACTAACTAGTATAGCGACAAGAAAGGTCGATCCACAGAGATTGGATTTTAGATTAGTTGTTAAATACCAAAATTAATAAAGCCTAATTTATCTAAGCGTTAAAACTAAATGAATTTAAAATAAAATGAATAAAAATAAAGATAAAAAGAATAAAGTGCAAAAAAAATATAGAAATTACTATGCACTAATGTACTAAGGACATATTTTCCCCTAATTACTCCTAAATTCGTCAAATTAAGCAATTACTAGCCTAATTCCATTAAATTTACTAATCAAGGGACCTAATCTAATCTCATTCCAATTCTCGAGTGCCGAATAAGATAATATGCCTAAGTACCCAAGTTGATATCTCTATCTAACCCGGTTCTCTAAATACTCATTAAGTTTTAACCCTTAATAACTTCCTAATTTGATTATCTAGGTGTTGATTTCCTCTCAGTCTCACAACAACCTAAACTATATTTTTCAATTCTGGTTTATGAAATCAAACTCTCTCGAGTATCAAAATCACAACCTAAGTTCAACTAATTCATTGGCCACATAAATTAGAGGCAATAAGCAAAGAGAAACATAAATGAATTGACAAAGGAAAATAAAATAATTAACAAAATATGCAAAACAAAGTATAAAAAGGGTACATCAAATCCTAAGATAAAGAATCAATCCAAGCATAGTAGAATCCAAGCTTAATCTCATAAAGAATTTCAATATTCTAAACAAATTATACAATATGCCCAATACAAAATTCAAATGAGATTAGGGTGAGAAAGAGGAAGAGAAAACTGTTTTGCAGAGGTAGAACTTCGGGCCTTCAATTGTTTAAGTATCTCTCTCAAACATCTTCACCAAATTTTAGCTCCAAAGCTCTCTCTCTAGGATTTTTAGCTCTCAAATATGTGCCTCCTCTTCCAACTCTCCCATCCCTCAAAATGGAGGCTAAAATACGTATTTAAAGGGCACTAAGATGACCTAAGAAAGGGAGAAATCTAACCATCCATTAGTGTTAGATCAAGGGCCAAAATTGGCTCTTAAAGTTTGCTAAAAACGAGTGACACATGGCTACAAAATAGAGAAAACGTAGCCT
The DNA here is from genome assembly GCA_002914845.1 of Trema orientale. NCBI lineage: Eukaryota > Viridiplantae > Streptophyta > Magnoliopsida > Rosales > Cannabaceae > Trema > Trema orientale. The sequence continues at coordinate 85,075 of JXTC01000193.1, forward strand.
GTGAAGGTGCTGAAAAACGAACTGGCACTGTGGTGCCCATTTCTGGCACTGCGGTGCTAGCGTTTCCTAATGCTGAGGCACCGCAGTGCCACTTTCTGGGCACCGTGTTGCCAGCGTTCTGGAGCTGAGCCACCGCAGTGTACTTTTTGGGCACCGCGGTGCCCAGCTGCTGGTCCAGTTGAGCTTCTTTGCTCTCTTTGATGCTCTAGGTCTTGTTTCGGCTATTAATGGCTTCATAAACTTCTCCTTTTTGGTACCAAATATATACTAAGTCTCAATTTCTTATTACCTACAATAAAAATAAAAAACAACATGAAAATAATACAAATGCTTGAGAACTTACAATTATTTGAACTTTGAGAATACTTGATTTGTGAGTAAAACACACACTCATCAAATACCCTCAAACTTAAATTTTTGCTTGTCTTCAAGCAAAATAAAAGAAAGAAGAAAACAAAAACAAATCAAGTACTAAAAACACAAATGATAAAGTGTGAGTTTTGTATCCAATCAACAACCATACAAGTATCTCCGAAGTCACAAAGTGCTTTAAGTTCAAATGAAAGGCAACTATTGAAAGTATCTAGAATTTCAACATCAAGCATCGGTTTTATTTTACTCAAGACCCTCTCATGAAAGTGTATGCATAATCAATCTCACTTAACCAAATGAACTCCGGATAAATTTATGTGCTTACGAGACTATGAGTTATCTCTAAATAATGCAATTTAGAACTACCATAAGCCCATTTTTCAAGTCGCTCTCCACTAATGTAGGTTATAGTATCATTAAAGATCAAGAGGTCTTTCTAGGGTTGTATTATACGGTTGGAGTGAAAGGTAGGTGAGAAGGGTAATTTTCGGCTTAGATCACCCTAAGTATATATCACAACTCAAGGATCTTGCATAATTCCCAAGAAAATTCACTCACTAAACCCCCTATTGTATTATTTTTCTTCCTTCAATTCTTTCTATAACAAGTTTATTAATCAAAAACACAAAATTAACTACAATCCTTTATTCATTTTTCTCTTTTTTTCTCTTTTTTTTTCTTTTTTTTTATAACAAGATAAGGATTGTGATAAAAAGAAGAGAAACATAAATCTCACCCCCAAACTCAAAATCAACATTGTCCCAATATTGAAAAGAATAGAAGGTAATATAAAATTTGTACCAACTCTCTCATTTCTTTTATTAATATCAAACCAATCCACCAGCACTTCTCCAAGCACAACCCAAACTTTTATTTATGCTCAATGAATCATGCAAGAGTGCAATACAATTGTGCCTATTGGTGATAAGTTTAGGACATGGGAATTAATTTGGTGGTTTGGATGCACTTCTGAAGGTAATAAAATAAATAGATTAAATCAGCTCAAGAGGGGTTAACTAGGGATAAAACTTTCAAGGGTTAGCTTCAAAGGCTCAAACGAATCAAAGAAATGCCTAAATCCTCTCTTCAATGACACTTAACCTAGGATTTCGCCTCAAGCAACACTCAAATGGGTTCTAGAGCTCATGAGATGTCAAAGCCTAACTAATGCACATGAGTGTACTCTAAAGCTCAAATTAGTCAAGTGATCATGATTCATGGTACTTAAATATAGAGAGTCAAAAGTGAAATTCAACTAATGCGAGTTAAGCACACAGATAATTCAATGAATTGCATTCCAAAAGACCTAAACTCATCATCAATATCAAGTCATCTCATCTTGTCAAAATTCACAACTTATTCAAACAAGCAAAAGAAAAGCAAGTAAAATCATTTATTCAAAGAACACAAGACTTGGTAAAAAAAATCATTGCAACGAATGTATAGGCAAAGCCAATAGCCTTAACAAATAATTCACCAATCATGTTCCCACTTCAAACTCACAATCAAGAATATTCAATCAAATTAAGCATAAGGGAATAAGAACATATGTAGTGCCCAAAATTCTCACAAGTGCATCGTGCCAATAATAAACATTCTTGCATTTAATATTAACAAGTTTGAATCTATAAAAAAAAAATTAAAATTTAGTGCTAAAATATGAGCATTTTTATTATATGAAAATTTGCTTAATTGACTAAACTAAAATTTTAGTTTTCTTAGTAGTGAAAGGTTTGATTCTTGAACCCAAGAAGCATTGATGTGCATAAAGTTAAGAGTATATCTAATATTTCCATGGAAATTACCTGGTTGCTCACTTTCTTGAGTACATGAGACTTAGTACTTTCCATTATAAATTGATAAATATTATTGCACATTTTTTTTTATTTGGTGTACATATATTTGAGTTACTCACCATTGTACATTTACATAAATTATTGTTTTTATTCTTTTGTTTACTTATTTCGAGGTTAATAAGGCATCCACTACCTTTAATTCACTAACCAACACAAAACTTTTGGCTAGTATTTAATAAATAATCAATTTCTTTTAGAGACCAAAATTACATTCAGCTTTCCACCACCAACTCAGCCTTTTACTTTCAGCTAGAATGTTCTATAAATTAACTTAGCCATTTCTCTTCCCCACGAAACCAAATAGTTTTTCCTCTATATTTTCATTGTTAAAGAAGAAGTATTCTAGTTTCTCAAATAAGTTGAACTTGGCATAAGGTACGTGATTTATCTACGGTTATTTATATATATGTGTATTTTTATATCTATTTTAAATATACATGGTATGGAAATTCATGACTAAGAGAATAGTACCATTGAAGATAATTGAGACTTGAGACCAATATGAAGTCGTGAAGTTCTAATAAAAGTATTTATTTGTACTTTTCTTTGCAATATGATCAATTGGATATATGTATATATGCTTATATATATGTAACACGTGTAGGAGAATTTGTACGCACATCCATTTGGCTGCTGGTTATATTCTCTATATTATAAGATAGCTTAATTTATATCATGTTAGTTGGCGTTGAATAAACTTTTAGTAAGGACCTTCATTTAAACTAAACTTGTAGGCACTAAAAGTTCTAATATAAATAAGTTTTCGACTACTTTCTTGAAATTCTAAATGTGAAGAATAAAGGGAATAAAGGGAAATTATCTCAGACTAATCATCTCCTTTGGCATAAAAGATAAAACAATGGGAAGTGTAACCATAAACTTGGTAAAATATTCACATATTTTTTATTTTTATTGGTTCTTCTTATTTCTGTGATATTGCCTTGTTGCTTGAGCACATGTTGTTGTCATTCCATGAGAAATAAATTAAGTAATTAATCATTAATTAGGTCCTAAGCACATCAAGCTTCTTAGAAAAGAAATCTGCCTTCCACCAGTTCTATTTTCTTGGACTTAAGGTAAGTGAAAATCCCATTCTAGCATCACAAGAACATATGTATATGATTGTATATGTGAAAGGTAGTATATTTGTGATATTGAGCTTGATATATCTGAAAACTGTTCATAGCATTTTCATAAGGCATGTCATGTTTTCCTGCACAAAATAATTATTTACAAGTAATGATTTTGATAAAGAGTCTTTACCCTAGATGTTGTTTATTTTAAAGAAGGGTATGGTTGTTATCTTGTTGATCTAGTAGGTAGAGATGGTGAAATCCCTTGAGGTTAAGTCCAAGACAGGGTAAGCCAAACAAGAGGGAGGTCAAATCTCTTGAGGTTAATTCCAAGACAGGGTAAGCCTCAAATGATATATTTATTAAGAGGACGCCTGCTATGTCACTGAGTTAGGAACTATACCAAGGAGGAGGCCCAAATATGATTTAAATGTTAATGTTTTCTAAGGCAATTACAGGTAAAGATTGATAAGTTTTATGTACAAATTGTTCATAAGCATGCATGGATTTCCATTTACTGGGCTATTGCTCATTTAGTTATTGTGATGCAGATGATTAGAACCAGGAGTGATGTTGGCTGAGCTGTTTCCACTCCAATGCTGTTCATATGCCAGTTTTGAAGAAGAAAGACATTTTGAGGACTGTTATATATTTTGCTACATATATGTACATAGATGATCCTGTGGGAGTTACCAAAAGTAGCAAAATCATGTTTTGTACTGTACAGACTGTAAATATTTCTGCAGTGTAAAAGAATGTATCCCTAACGCTTTTCAGAACTAAATAGAAAGTTTAAATTTTTCCTCTACTTTCCGCTTTTCCAAGGTTAATGAATTAGCATTACTTAGCTTTCCTACGTATAAGTGAGCGTATTTATACATAGTATAGCTAGAGGTGTTATAACATATACCAAGGAGGCAAGACAATCTCGCCTCCTAAAGTTGTTGGCGAAGGTGATGCCCCGGGCAATATGGCTCTAACTCAGGTTGGTAGGACTTTACTCAATGCCTTGCATCTTTAGGATGTAACTATGTACAAGTTGGAAGCTCATCGATGAGTGGCTTCCGCCCATAGTATGTGTCGTACAATACGACATATGGGTCTTTGTTTCGAACGCCCTCAAGTTTGGCAATGTATGGCAACGCTCGACACGTACGCTTAACTTGTCTCGGCTCCAGTGCATGTGCATGGTGGGCTTCAATGACCAGTGCTTGAGGTGATGGATGAGGTTTTGGCCACATAGGATCATCATAAATGTGAGCTTTGAGATTCGTAAGTATTGTCTTAAACCTCCTCCTCACTTGAGTAGTCATCATCGAACAACCCAAATATCCTCCTGCTTATGGTTGTCTCCTCTCAGTAGCTTTCACAATTACATATATATTGCACGTCCCTTGCCACCATCTCCATTCTCTCCAACTTCTCTATACGGATCCTTGCCTCCTCTGAGAATTGGGCAACTAGGCCTCAAGCCTGAGAAAAGACTCTGTTTGATGATGCAGAGTGTCAAAGCATGGCTATGAAATGTTGGAATTATCTCCTAAATCGAGGTGGCTTAGTGGATAATTCCAACTCTGATAATCAAAATTGGCTATGTCTTCCAACAATCAATAGGCTTCATCGATGGATAATTGGTGAATATAGGCAGTACCATCTCCTCTTTCCACTGGCATTCTTGTTTCAGACCATAAGTTGTCGAGGAATATTTGTAGTTGACACTCCCGAGAGAAGCCATGACGAGAAAACGCTGTGAGCAACTCTTTGTATCTCCAACATACATAATAAAATGACTCAGGATCTCGTTGAGCAAATCGCAAGATAACTTGTCGATCTACCATCTCCAAGTACCTCACAAAACAAACATAAAGAAAATTAAAAATTAAAAATAAAAATAAATACCTAAATTAAAATCAAGCTACTTACTTCCAATATTTACAACAATCTAAAACTACCAATCCCCGGCAATGGAGCCAAAATTTTGATAAATGGAAAAATGTTTAGTCGTTGGAAATAAACGCAAAATACTAAATTTACATTTATAATTACCACCTATTAACTAATTTAGCAAGTCTAGTAAAACCTAAAATTAACTAGTATAGTGACAAGAAAAGTCGATCCACAGAGATTGGATTTTAAATTAGTTTTTAAGTACCAAAATCATCATAGCCTAATTTTATCTAAGCCTTAAAACTAAATGAATTTAAAATAAAATGGATAAAAATAAAGATAAAAAGAATAAAGCATAAATAAAATATAGAAATTGCTATGCACTAATGTACTACGGTCATGTTTTCCCCTAATTACTCCTAAATTCGTCAAATTAAGCAATTACTAGTCTAATTATATTAAATTCACTAATCAAGGGACCTAATCTAATCTCGTTCCCTCCCTCGAGTGTCGAATGAGATAATATGCCTAAGTACCCAAGTTGATATCTCTATCTAACCCGGTTCTCTAAGCACTCATTAAGTTTTAACCCTTAATAACTTCCTAATTTGAATATCTAGGTGTTGATTTCCTCTCAGTCTCACAATAACCTAAACTATATTTCTCAATTCTGGTTTATGAAATCAAACTCTCTCAAGTATCAAAATCACAATCTAAGTTCGATTAATTCATTGGCCACATAAATTAGAGGCAATAAACAAAGAGAAACATAAATGTATTGACAATGAAAAATAAGCCAACAATTAACAAAATATGCAAAACAAAGTATAAAAAAGGTACATCAAATCCTAAGATAAAGAATCAATCCAAGCATAGTAGAATCCAAGGCTAATCTCATAAAGAATTTCAATATTCCAAATAAATTATACAATATGCCCAATACAAAATTCAAATGAGATTAGGGTGAGAAAGAGGAAGAGAAAACTCTTTTGTAGAGAAAGAAAAAACTCTTTTGTACAGGTAGAACTTCAAGCCTTCAATTCTTCAAGTATCTCTCTCAAGCATCTTCTCCAAATTTTAGCTCCAAAGCTCTCTCTCTAGGATTTTTAGCTCTCAAATGTGTACCTCTTCTTCCAACTCTCCCATCCCTTGAAATAGAGGCTAAGTTATGTATTTAAAGGGAACTAAGATGGCCTAAGAAAGGGAGAAATCTAACCATCAATTGGTGTTCGAACAAGAGTAAAAAATAGCCCTTAAAGTTTGCTAAAAATGAGTGGACACTTTGCTGCAAAATAGAGAAAATGCAGCTTGTGCGCGTGCTGAAAAACGGACTGGAACCGCGGTGCCCATTTCTGGCACCACTGTGCCAGTGTTTCCTAATGCTGAGGCACCGTGGTGCTAGCGTTATAGAGCTGAGGCACCGCAGCGCCTAGCTGCTGGTCCAGCTGAGCTTTTTAGCTCTCTTTGATGCTCCGGGCCTCGTTTCGGCTATTAATGGCTTCATAAACTTCTCCTTTTTGTTGCTGAATATATACTAAGCCTCAATTTCTTATTATCTACAATAAAAATACAAAATAACATTAAAACAACACAAATACTTGAGAACTTACAATTATTTGAACTTAGAGAATACTTGATTTCTGAGTAAAATACACAATCATCAGGTATGCTGATGCGAACAGTGTGTCCACAGAGCTACTAGTATCGATTAGAACCCAAAAGACTCGTCTGTTCGCAATCCTTAGCACCACTACAAGAGCGTCATTGTGTGGATGGATTAACCTCCTGGCCTATTCCTTAGTGAACATAATTGGTGCCGACTCTTGTTTGGAGAGTTTGGCGATATACTCTACCATGTTTACTTAGTGTCCGAATGTGATCTCCTGAGCCATTCTTGTTTGATCTCATCAGGCATTAGCCGAATCACCCGCAGCTGACCCTCCCGAGATAGTCTGTATCTCATGAGGTGCTCCATTGTTGTTACTGCTTGGGCCAACATGCCCGCCCACACGCGTGCTTCCACAGGGAGTGAGGGCATAAGCTTGTTTGTCCTGCTCTGTAGCTCTATTCACATACTCCTTCAAATAGCCTTGTTGGATCAACCCCTCTATTTGATCCTTCAGGTGTCGACAGTCTGATGTTTCGTGCCCCAACTCTCTGTGGAATCTGCAAAACTTGTTCATGTTCCTCTTTGTTGGGGCGCCCTCATTGGGAGTGGAGCTTTCAACATGTTCTTTCCCTTAATCTGCATCAGGATCTGCTCCCTCGTCATGTTCAGGGGGGTACATTCTGCTTGGGAGCGATGGCTTTGCTTTGGCTCAGGACTGGGGGACGAAGGTTGTTCATGCTGGGATTTTGTAGAGAGTTGCTAAAGGGTGGGATGTCTTGTTTATTCTTTTTCGATTGAGGCCCGCTGGTCCCCTCTTTAGCTTTCATTCTCTTCCCTAACTCCCTACTTATGCTGACCATTGGGCTGATGGTGCCTTCTTTCACACTGGTCTTGAAATATTTTTCAGCATTTGCGATTTCTTTAGGATTTTCTTTGAATACAGCATAGGTGGTAGGCCTCTTCTTACTCATAAACCATACCAATTTCTCATCTCATGTCCCTTCCTAGGTGGCATTTAAGATTGTTTCTTGTGTGCCCCCTGCACACTCAAGTATCGCAGTATCAAACTGGGCGAGGTAAGACCTCAGGTTTTCATTTTCTCCCTGTTTTATGGTCTTAAGGTAACTCTAACCCTTTTTGTTGGATCCTCGAGCCTAGGAACTGCAGCATGAATACTTCACATAATGCCTCAAAGTCTTTGACGGACCCAGCTTCTAGCTTGTCATACCAGATTTAGCTATGGTCATCCATGCCTTATAATATTATACGTGTTGAGCTGGGTCTCCGTTGCCATCATATAAAGGGATGTTTAGCATTTTAAAATGTTCGGAATCTCTGCTGGGAATAGAGAGTTAGTTTCTTCTAGTATTGTTCAGATATTTTGAGTCAACTTTTGTTCGGCTAGGAGTTGATCCACTTACCTCTTGAGAGCTTGGTAACGTTCATCTCCATCTCCCACCTATTTCTCGGGGACATGCTCGACAAGTGCTATTTGTGGAACATGTCCTATCTATGGAGCAGGCTCGCAATCTTTCTATAGTGGGGGTAGTGGACCTGAGCCTCTCTCCTTCATTGGTTCAATCTTTGCCTGAGATCCATAGTTCCAAGGTGTTCGGATATTCTTGGAACATACGTGTCCGTGACGTAATCAAGGGCCAGGTGTTCGAACACAGTCCTCCTCATTCTCGAGCTACCGGTCCTTTCCCCCCTCCCCCGAAGCAACTGGTCCTTGTTGGAAGCATAGGACACTGCTCAGCGATGTCGCCTATGCCTTCTTCTTCTTAGTACATGAGTGTCGCCACTCTCTTCGGTTGGAACTCTTTTGGTTGAACGTGATCTTGCCTCACTGTCCTCGTCCCTGTCCTTTTGGAGAGGATTTCTCCCTCCGTCCTCTTGAGGACGAGCCCCGTTAGGAGCGACAGGGATCGGATAAACAGCATTTTGGCTAACCACATTTGCCAGGCGCTCAACAATCGAGGCGAGGAGTTGGACCTGCTCCCCAAGCTCATTGACCCTGTCTCGGCATGGCCGAGATGGGTAAGGGGCACCCACTTAATCTTGTATTCGTAGAGGTATTGTTGAAGTTGTTGAAAGATGCTGGGTAGGACTATGCACTGGTTTTCTAGCCAGGGCCCTCCTTCTAGAGCCAAAATGTTGGTATAGATTTTGGTCTTTTAACGAACAGGTGCCACATGCCTTTGAATGGTTCTTTCTCAAAGGAAGCCAAAACCCAGATTTGTTGTGGTTGTGGTCCATATAACCTTGAAAAAGATTATAAATGGAATTTTCACCAGCTGATGATGGGTGGTACCAGTGTGGTACCTACTAAATCTCCTCAGCAAAAAGGTGGTTAGTGATGCATTCAATAAAGTATTCAATGTAATAGTAAACTAGTAGTAAATGAACGATGAGATGAAAGGAGAAAAGGCTAAAGCGACAAATTGAGTTTTGGGGATTTGTGGTAACTTACCTATTTCAGGTGATTATGGGACTATTTGAAGTAGCTTTGTGGTCCCCTAAAGGTTAGGGTTGATATCCACGTGTCCCTGAAAAGATAGAAGGGAATTCTACCTACCCACTTGTATGGACATGTGTGTGTGATTAGGCCAGGTGTCGGCCTCCCTCCAGTTCACGCCCTTATTCTTCCTCTTGGTCGGAACTATGTCATTACTTCGGTGGTCGGCTATTTCTTAGTTCCTTATTGGTTTTTCGCTTAGGGTACCTCCCTGATTGGTACATGGTATGAAGTTCGACCAGGGCTGTATTCTATTTAGTGAGCGTGATCGTGCCATGGCTGGGCATTTTCCCCTAGCCTTGCTCGACTCTTCTTTTGTAGTGGGACGTAGCCAAAACTTGGTCTTATGCCTTAGTTGGTTAGTAGAGTGTGATGTCGTTTTGGTTGCTATTACGATGTGTCGTTTCCATCCTAATGTGTGATATCTCGAATTTCTTAATGACACCCAGTTCCTCACATGATTAAATAGCCAATAATAACATGATTGCATAATATTTTCTTTTATATATTAATGTTATTTATATACGTATAATTTTGAGTAGTTGTTATATTTGTTATTTCTATAACTATTACTCTTTTAGTAATTTTGCAGTGAAATGCTCGAACCTTGCTCTCTGGTACAAATTTGACTTGTATTAAGTCAATAATAATTACACTATGCATTTTTGTTTTACTACACACTGTTGTAATTCAGTTTTATCATAGCATAATTATAATTAGAATTTTACTAGATTAAGAAATAATTATTAATTAATTTGACTGTTTACTTAATTTTCTTTTACTCGTGGGGTCTAGTTTTAAGTGTTATAATTTAAGTCAAAATATGAATTTAGAAAATTTATTTTCCAAGATTGGATTTGCTTTTACTTGATTAAAATACATGTTAATCCACGTGTTCCATTTCTAAGCTAATTTGGGATAAGTCAAATTATTGTTTCTTTTCATGTTTAAAAATAAATAAATAAATAAATAAAATAAAATAGAAAAGTCCAGAAAAATTGAGAATAAATGAACAACCGACATGGCTAAGCTATACACTATATTAAGTGATAATTGCTTTTACTACCTGGTTGTTTTGTGAAAATTATCTCACCACCGCCAACAAGGTTTCATTATTCTCGTGAGTATTCTTAATCTATCTACTTTAATACATATGTATTTATATATATATATGTTTTCTTTAGCTCATGGGTTATCTTAATTGAAATTTGTTGAGAAGTCAACTAACGCAATAACATAATAATTTTGTTTCTGATTTAAAGTTAGATGTTACCGCTGTATGCACAAATTTCTTTGAATATTGGATTGGTCTACTTTGTATTGATATATAGGTGTTCTTCCATGTGTGGAGATTAAAGAAGATTTCATAAAACTATATTACCTATCGCTAGATACTATGTCAATTGAATGGGTTACTGAGAGACGTTCTTTTTCTTGTGATGGTACAATGTTTTCTTGTTGAGAGTGAAGAAAGGCGTGAGCTAAGAGTACGCATAACAATCTATCTATATATATATACTCATATACGTTATTGAATTTAACATGATGGCGCAAATATGCTTTCGTTAATACCCAAAAATAATAATTAGAAACCTTGTATTTATTTATATACTTTCCTTTGCATGTATATGACTTCTTTTTATTGTGTGAGAGTAAATTATTCTATTACCAGTTTGTGTTATATGAGCTCGTATAAATGATCATTTCATATACTTTGAACTAGTAGATACCTCATTGATTGCTTGGTGTATTAATGTTCAAAAACATGTGAAAGCCGTACTATTCTAAGGAAATAATGCCTTATTTAGTAGTTTACTACTAGTGTTATTCATGACTTCATTGAATATTTTTTTATATATTATTTGCCAATATGATTATTGTTTTGTATTAGACAATAAATTTGCTTATAGTGAGCCTAAGAGTAAATGTTCTTACTGATTTAAATTCTTATGTAAGGAAATAATTTGATTTCACGATAATTGCTTGATTTTTTTTCCTATACTCTTGTTAAGAAACATACTAGGATTTATTTCAAGCAGAGTTTAAAACAACAATTTTATTTTAGCATCTCGTGCATAGGAATCAAAGAGTTTACTTTTGTTATCATTTAGGATTATGTCAGTTGTACCGAGAGTGAAGAGCATTTCATTGTGAATCATATAAAAGCTCGGAATCGAGGTAAGTAACGTCACACCTGCAATGTAAGAAATTCTGTGTTTCTGTGAATCTATGAAATATGTGGATATGGAATATGTGGATATGTGTACATAAGCATTTATCATTCAGCTTTGCACGAGATATGAACATGTGGTGTATTTATATTGCCTGACGAGTATTAGTGAATAGGGTGTGGCAGGCCAGTGCCCAAATATGTGATATGGTTCCTTCGGGGACACTCTGGTTCCTTCGGGAACACTCTGGTCCTTTCGGGGACAATATGGTTCCTTCGGGAACACTCTGACGACGGTATGGGGTGGACCTCTGCAGTACACAGAGGGGGTTTAAGATGTATTTGGGACTCGAGACCTCCATACTGCTCATGATATGTTATATGTTCTCTGAGTGGCTCAGTATGCGATTCACGGTCTTGTCAGGCAATACAATATACACAGGGATCCCAATCATATGATTATCTGTTATCTGCCATGTACACTCTGCATTTGCATGCGTTACTTACTGAGTTTTATACTCACGAATATTCTTACATTGCAGATGATACTGCTCATATGTGAGTTTGGAGGAGGAGCGCTGACTTTCTGACCGCGGCATATGTATATGAGTATTTTTGACGCTGTGGTTTCCTGATAGAGAATTTTGTATCTATTTTGAGTATGTATACATTATGTATATTTTCCTGAGAGGTCCACTATGTGAGTATGTATATATGTATACATTAGATTATGTATAATTACGAGTGAAATTTCCCGTTTTATCCCAGAAAGTTTAAAAAGTTTAAATTTTCCACCATTTTATCAGTTCTAAGTCGAGTGGCGTCGCCCGATTTCACTAAATATTTTTACGAATATCTCATACGTACGTGTGTGGGATCGGGGGATTGTCACATAATGTGCATATCGTTTCAAAGAAGTCTGAAATATCTAAATAGGGAAAATCTACAAGATCATTTTGTCCAACAAAGTTCGTCGCTATGCTCTTTTCTTTTTCCTTCAGTGATACTTGGTAAAGGTCAACAAGGTGTTTGGGCGTATGACAAGTACGTGACCAATGTCCTCTCATACCACTTCTATAGCAAAGCTCCGCAGGATTTTTGGATGGTTTATATTATGAATATTTTCCCTTTTCTTGCATCTCTTTATTGTTTCCCCACTTCTGGTGAGTTGCGATTTTCTTGAAGTTTGAAGAGTTGTTGTAACCACCATGATACCAAGAAAAATTCGACCATGACTCCTGCCACGACCATGTTTATGGCCATAATTAGTAGTTGATACATCATTTACTTCAGGAAATGTTATATTATCAAGACGGTGATTTGA
>JXTC01000193.1:111571-155960 GCA_002914845.1 Trema orientale
ATTTTTTTTAATAAAATATTATTTTCCTTAGTTGGTGGCCTAGTTATCAATTTAATGTATTGTACATAAATACACATACTTTTAAATATATAACCTAATTACATTGTTCTATTAAATTCACACGAGAACATAATATTTAAGAGAATGAAAACATGATTGAAGAGTAAAAAATGTTAGTACATTTTTTTTTAACAAAACATTATTTGCCTTAGTTGGTACCCTAGTTATTAATTTAATATATTGTATATAAATATGCGCATAATTTTGAATATACAATCCAATTACATTCATATGTATATATGGTAATTTTAAATGAAAACAACAAATATACATCATCACTAATGAATTTTAAAGATGATTAATTTTAGAAAAAAATTAAAGTAGAATGAAATGAATAAGAGAAAAAAAAAACGTATATATGATTAATAGAAGTACCTATAGATGTTATTTTTCAATGAAATTCATAAGTAACTTTACTTTGTATATGGTTCTGTAGATGAGTATTTTAGTTCATATCAATTAATTAAAATTACAGACACATATCAATATATTAGAACTATGGACTTGCACATGGCGAAAAATGGCAGTTTAATAAGTTTTGATCAAATATTACTCTTTGTGGCTATTTGATTAAGTAATAATATGTTATACTCTACATGATCACGCATATACAGTAGCTACTAATATAAAGAATGAAAGTGAGGATCTTGAACCAAAATCCATCGAAGAATATCGATATAAAAATGATTGCCCAAAATGAAAAGACACAATCCAGGAAGAACTAAAATCTCTTGGGAAAAGAGAAGTATTTGGACCTATTGTCCAAACATATTAAAATGTTAATTCAGTAGGGTACAAATGGGTCTTTGTACGAAAATGAGAAAAAAGAGATTGTGAGATACAAAGCATGACTTTTGGCACAAGATTTCTCACAAAGGCCATATGGATTTTGAGGAGACATATTCTCCTGTGGTGGATACTGTGACATCTCCCAATCCCACACACGTACGTAAGGATATTTGTCTAAATATTTAGTGAGATCGGAAGACACTACTCGGCTTAAAACTAATAAAATCGGAGAAAATTAAAACTTTTTAAACTTTCTGGGAGAAAAAGGAAAATTCCACTCACTCATAATTATACAAAGTCTGATGTATGCGTATATATATATACCCACTAAGTGGATTGCTCAGAAAAATATATATAATATACATATACTCAAAACAGATACAAAATTTTCAGTCAGAAAACCACAGCGTCAAAATGCTCATATACACAAGCTGCGGTCAAAAAGTAGGCGCTCCTCCTCTAACTCACATAGCATCAGTACCCTCTGCAATGTAAAAATATTTGTGAGTATAAAACTCAATAAGTAACGTATGCAAATGAAGAATGAACATGACAGAGAACAGTTAATCATATGATTGGAATCCCTGTGTATATTGTATTGCCTGATAAGACCGTGAATCGTATACTGAGCCACTCAGAGAACATATAACATATCATAAGCAATATGGAGGTCTTGAGCCCCAGAGAATCCCCTCTGTGTACAGCAGAGGTCCACCCCATACCGCCGTCAGAGTGTTCCCGAAGGAACCATATTGTTCCCGAAGGAACCAAAGTGTCCCCGAAGGAACCAGAGAGTGTCCCCGAAGGAACCATATCACATATTTGGGCGCTGGCCTGCCACACCCTATTCACCAATACTCGTCAGGCAATAAAAATACACCACGTGTTCGTGTCTCATGCAAAACTGAATACCAGATGCATATGTACAGATATTCACAAATTCTATAACCACATATTTCACAGATTTACAGTAACAAAGAATTTCTTACATTGCAGGTGTGACGTTACTTACCTTATTTTCGAGCTCTATCTGTTTTCCTGTGAAATGCCCATTGCTCTAGGTACAGTTGACGTGACCCTATATATTTTTTCAATGGTAGATTTATGTGATCATTATGCATTGGTGTTAAAAAAAAAATTGCTATCTTAGATTTTGCAGAAACAAAACACATAAATTTCAAATTTGTTTCCCAACCAGTAGACTTAAAGAAAATAACTATTAAGGCAATAAGGAAATATAACTTATACCAGTATAAAGTCATAGGGATAATCCAATATATATACTAACTTGATTTCTTACGTTATCATAATAAGAAAAATGAACAAGGTGTAAATAACTTTTAGATGTGCATAATTCAAACCAAATTACAATTCTAGAACCTATACATAAGTATATTCCTTCCAAGGTTTGTCTATAGTAAAATTCAAATATAAATATAGTAACTAAAACCAAAAACATATAGGCTAGAAAGTTTTACTTTTAGCTATATGGTAAAATAAAAGACAAAGCAAATCAATTACAAGTAAAATGATCTTCATTAGATCCGAAATAGGTCTAGCTATAATCTAATGAAATTTATTTATTTATTTATTTTTTTTTTTTTTAAGACACATATATTTGGGAAAAGATGACAACGTGATATTGCAATAAAATATCATAAATATACTAGTTGATGGAAGATCAATTGTAATTTAATAAACTAAGACATAGGCATATATAGTAGCAACTAAATAACTACCGAGAGATTACATTTCATATTATTTCTTGTCTTTAGCATTGAAAGCACAAATCAATTCACAAAGACATCATACTCTAATATACATATAAACGTTAATTACTAGAAACTTTCTAAGAACATACCTTACAAGTGCCAAAGCTGAAGGAACGCGTCAAAAAATTAATCAAGCATAAATATTTGTCTCCCTATTATTTTATTTATTTAACTAGAATAGTGGGCATCAATTAAAAACTGAAACTTTTGTTTAAGTACTTAATAGGAAAATAGGACAGAGCAATTAGAGAAGAAGAGAAATCGGATGTTAAATATGGGTACAAGTAAAGAACACATAGCTCCTTAATATACGTCCACCGACTCGACTAGTCGAATCTGTCTATTTTCCTTTTATATATATATATATATACTTAGGAATAATACAATAACAACACGAGATACATAATAAGATATAAGAAAAGCTTAGGTAAATCAATTCATATGCTGAACACGTGGCCCATATAATTTGAATTAACCAAATAACTATCTAAGCTTAAGACAATAAAAAAAATAAGACTAATAAATTTTCACAATAAGTAAATCGATGAAAACACTACCGTTTAGCTAATCAAGCAAAACATAGATAAAGTAATATTATTGTGTGTCAATGTAAAAAAAAATTGATTTAACCATAGTAAAATTAATATACGTCAACTCGTACCAAAGAGCATAACTTAAGCATCTCACTGCAAAATTATTTTAAAATGTAACAAGAGTTAATAATCATAATAATTTAAAATACAAACTTAAAATAGTATGCAGACATGACAATAATATAATGGAAAATGCTATGTAATCACATTATTATTAGCTCTTTAATTATGTGAGGAATTGGGTGTCTTAGGAAATTCGAGATATCACAGATACGATAACATTACGATACTTAATTAGTCTAGCAACCTATAAAGGACTTGAAATGCATTTGATGGATGTTGTAATAGCATATTTATATGGGTCACTTGATAGTGATGTTTATATGAAAATTCCTAATGGATTTAAAGTACATGAAGTACTTAATACAATACCGCGGGAAATGTGTTCAATAAAATTAAAAATATCTTTATATGGGTTAAAGAAATCTGGACGCATGTGGTATAATCGTCTTAGTGAATATCTTTTGAATTCCATGTATCTTTATTAAGAGCTCAAAAATTGGATTTGTTATCATTGCAGCATATTTTGATGATTTGAAATCATCAGGACTCCTAAAGAGATTAATGAAGCAATAGAGTATTTAAAGAAAGTATTCAAAATGAAAGATCTTAGGAAAACAAAATTTTGTCTTGGTCTCCAAATTGAGCATTTACCAAATGGTATACTTGTATATTAGTCGACTTATACGGAAAAGGTCCTCAAAAGATTTTATTTGGACAAAACTCACCCATTGAGCACCCCAATGGTTGTCAGAATGCTTGATGAAATTAAGGATCCTTTTCGTCCTCGAGAAGATAATGAAGAAATTCTTAGTCCTGAAGTACTATATCCGTATGCAATTGGGGCTCTTATGTATCTTACTTATTGTACTCGACCTAATATATCCTTTTTTGTTAATTTACTAGCAAGATATAGTTCTGCTCTAATCAAAGACATTGGAAAGGAGTTAAACAAATATTTCGTTATCTCCATGGAACGACTGACATGGGTTTATTTTATTCTAATAAATCTATATCATAATTAACTAGTTTTGCAGATGCAGGATACTTGTCTGACCTATATAAAGCTTGATCCCAAATAGGTTATGTATTTACTAGTGATGACACAGTAATATCCCTGCATTCTATTAAACAAAGTATCACTGCTACCTCTTCGAATCATTCTGAAATAATTTCACTTCACGAGGCAAGCCGAGAATGTGTATGGTTGAGATCCATGATTCAATATATTTAAGAAATATGCAAATTAACTTCCATTAGATTGATTCCAACTATAATACACGAGGATAATATTGCATGTATTACTCAATTTAGAGGAGGCTATATCAAAGGCGATAAAACTAAGCATATATCTCCTAAATTGTTCTTCACACATGAACTTTAGTAGAAAGGTGATATAGATATTCAACAAATTCACTCCAATGACAAATTGGCAAATCTATTCACTAAATCACTCCCTACCATAGTATTTAAGAATTTAATGCGTAAAATTGGAATGCGTTGACTCAAAAATCTTCATTGAATGTCAAGTGAATTAGTCATGAGGGGGAGATAGTTATGCGTGCACTCATTTTTCTTTAGCCAAGGTTTTGTCCCACTGAGTTTTCCTGGCAACGTTTTTAACTAGACACTCTTCAAAGCATAACAAGAATAAGAATAGTTTACTATTTTTCCTTCACTTGGATTTTTTTTCCCACATGATTTTTTCCTAGTAAAGTTTTAACGAGTCACATTCTTGTATAATGGACATCTAATGGGGAGTGTTATGGACCTTTTCTATCTGGATGCCTATTATTGTGGACCATTTTACAAGTCCAAACCCAAGCTCAAGAATATATTGAATAGTAGAGATTTAACCAAATAAATTTGTGGATATAGTTTAGTGTAATTTTAGCCAAGTAAAATATGTGACAATAATTTACTCTAGCAAATGTGTGGATATACCTTGCCTAAATAAACAAGTGGCTATAGTGTATCCAAAGAAATGAATGGTTGTAGTTCATTCACCAATGTCTATAAATAGAGACATTTATAAGAGTTTATATATCCTATTCAAATCTTTGAAAGAATCCATTCCCTCATCTATCTCTTTGCATTGGTATTCTTAAGCTATAATGTAAATTCTATATTTTTACAACAACATAGCCTTTTTCTCCATAGCCTCTACCTACTCTCACTTATTTTCCTTTCCAACTTGTAAACAACTACGACACAATCTTCCTTCCATGTTATCTCGTACAATGATAACAATTGCTTATCATCATTACCTATTATCTATCCCACATCCAATGTTATACATTAAAATTCAACCCATTCTGTATCAATTAACTCATTTCTATGTATCAATTATACCAACCATCAGTGTCATTAGGCCGATATACTCCGCTCATCAATTCTAGTTCTAATATTCTGCTAAAAAAATTATGATTTTTTTGTCTATCAAAATGAAGATCTATTTTTTGTGCTAAAGATTTATGGGATGTCGTTAGTATGGGATACACTATCTGTCACACCCTACTCTCGAAAACATGTGTCGCATACCTGTAAGGCAAAGCCTTATAAATATACAAGACATCTATCTATAATCCATAAAAATAAAGAAGAATTAATCTCTAATAAATACCCATAAATCATGTATAACTCACTAATTCCTTTAAATCTCCAAATATTCAAAATTAATATTATAAACTAAAAGCTATAATTAATAGATTCGTACTAAATAACCTTTCGAGTCTTTACAGCATTTCTATAAGATATAACAAACATTTTTCGCACCAAATTCTAAATATCAAAGCATCACAAGTACCACTCAATAATTTCTCGTTTTCTAACTCATTTGCTGATGATCCTCAAAATTCTGGGGGGGAAAAATAAAAAGATGAGCTAGAAAACCAGTAAGTAACTAGTAATGTCACGACCCAAACCATGTGCCAGTGGCAGAAAGAGAATTTCACAAATAAAAATTCAATAGTAGTTTTTAGAACAATTTATAAAATAGTTTTAAAAGTAGAATTTCCACAATTTTGTGATCATCGTTAGATGTAGATTGATAATAAAATTTATAATCTAAAACCAAGCATCATCATTATCCTCACATACCGGGCATAATAGTTATACAGACAAAATCTGTGATACGAGCCCTTAAGTTTTAATACAGGCCAAGATAAATAAATAGAAAGTCTTTTATATAGTTACCAATTATTAAAATTAGTAACGTACTCATCTCTACTCTGCTCCTCAATCTCCAAGGTTACACTGAATACTAACTGAAAGTGGAAAAATATAGGGTGAGCTTTCATATACTCAGGAGGAATTCAATTACCTTTTTTAAATGGATATAATTTCTCAAATCTGCATGGTTAGTACTTTTCTAAAATCAATTTATAAACCAAGTTTATAAAATAAATAAGATTACGAATAATCACATATTCAAAATCAAAACCAAGCAGGTACATGATTGAGCTCTCATCCTCCCGTCACGGCCATGTAATACTTCTTTAACAGAGGTACTCAATATCCTGATACTACCTAGAAGTTTGTCAGCAAAACATGTGTAGGAGTTTGGTCTCTCACATAGCACTGCAGCAACTCGCTAGCGATCTGAACTACCGCCATGCAATAATAGAACTCAAGTGTATGATCCTATGGTATGTACAACATATAATAGTTCACAATAACCATATATCTAAGAATTAATTATATCATGCTTTACAATCTGATGAGTGAGTTTTAATCACGAATTAGATATCATTTAAGCTACGCATTTAGTAGATTTTTGGGGTTTTTGTTGGCTTTATTTGTATTTTTAATGTTTTGATTGTAGGTTAGGTAATTTTGGAGCACTTCATGGTATTTAGAGAAAATGACATGAATTATGGCAAGTTGGGAAGAGAAGGGAGAATCTTGGCACTTGTCATTGGTGCTAGAACGCTTAAAAGACTCAAAATAAGCTGAAATTTGTGAGGACCAAGGAAGCAAGCACCCCGGTGCCATGTTAGTAGTGCTCCGGCGCTCGTTCGAGCACAAAAGGAGACTTGGCAGCCAGGGTGGCGCCCCGGCACTGCGCTGCAGAAATTCAGCACATTATTTTCTTTAGACATCTTTTAACCTAATTTTTGAGGTGGCCGCCCCCAAGCTTATAAATAGGTCTTTTTAGGACTTATTTGGGGACTTTTGAGAGCTTTAGACCCCAAGAGAGATAGAGAGAGAAAGAGTTCAAAAGAAGGAGAGGAGCGGTACGAGCCAGAGACGAGACTGCTACAACTCAAATTCGCTTAGAGTTTTTCTTTATTTACTCTTTATGTTCAGAATTATCATGTTTCATTTTGCTTTAGCCATGAACTAAATCTATTTTCTAGGGCTATGATGTAGCCGGATTATGATGTCTTGAATTATTTCAATTTCAATTTAATTTTATGTTTATTCTCATTCTATGCTAATTGTATTAATCTATGCTTAATGCTTGTGAAAGCCTGATCAACTTTTGCATGAATTAGAGGTTTGATCCAAGATCTGAGAAGGGAGAATTGAATTTATCATTGATTAATATAACATGAGATTATCATAGGATAGAGATATATATGAAGCTTGTGCAGTAATATAAATTTCTTATGCTTAATGAGTTTTGATAGGTTCATAGTTTACACAGAGATGTTGGAACTTGTCTATTGAAATATGTTTGTTAATTCTTGAGAAAGATTAATTGATATAATAGAGAAATTTGTTATTAGCATAGAGAATGGACATTAATTGATTGGATTGAATAATTTAGACGAATTAATCTTGGTGAATTAGAAACCCTAAGTCTTTAGCTACTTGATTGTCCTATTTATTATCTTATTTTGCTTTTTTTTTTATTTAGTTATTTGATTTATTTAGAGTTAAAATAATTTTGGTACTTAGTAAGCACAGTCCTCGTGGGAACGATACTCATACTTACACTTTATTACTTATTCGATATGTCACTTGCGTTCATTATTTCCATAACAAGTTTTTGACGTCATTACTGGGGATTGTTTGTTTTTACTAATATCATTAACAAATAACTTTAATTTTAATTTGAATTTTTATTTTTTTCTTTCATTTACGTTGTCTAATTTTTGTTTTCCAGGTTTTCATTGTAGGTGCTTAAAAAAAAGGGGGCTAAGATATGGAATAACACTTATACCTTTGTCCAATATAACACAGAGTCTCTATCAGATGCACGGGCAAGGTATAAGAAGATGTTAATATTGGCACCATACAATAGAATGCCAAGGTGGCTACAAGTTCAAACATTTTATAATGGATTGAATTACATGAGTAAGAGTGTGGTTGATGGAGCGGCTGGTGGATCTTTATATAACAAAATAGCTAATAAAGTGTATGAGATGATAGAAGCGAAGGCTTATCATTATTAGTTTCAATCACAATAGTCCACTCCAATGGGAGCCATAGGAGCCTATGAAACTGACGTCATCTCAGCTTTGTCTCCTCAAGTAGCTACCTTGTCTAGGCAGTTGGATGACATGAGAGCCAATTGTCGATTTGGAAGTTCGTTTATGTCAAACACCACTGAACAAACAAATTATATGTCCAACTTCCAACAACAACACAATCTATACACCGACACATATGATCTAGGGTGGCAGATTCATTCAGATTTCTCATGGAGCAACAATCAAAATTCGATGAATCTTCAACCTGAATTTTAGCAACAAGAAAAGAAGGTGTCTTTAGAAAATTCTCTCTCCCAATTTGTTCAAGCGACATCTGGCTTCATGACAGATATAGAGAAATTTTCACAAGATCAATATACATCCTCCCAAAACCTTGAGGTACAAATGAGTCAATTGACAAGTTTTGCATCGGGATGACCACCAGAATATTTGTCAAGCAATATCGAGCCTACCAACCCAAAGATGCAAGAGATGGAAATTATGCATGAGAGTGGTGAACAACTCGGTGAGTCGCAAAACAATTCGGAAGAATTTACAGAAAGACAAGCTTCCATCGCTCTTTTTTAATCACTAATTTCAAGTGAAGTGGATGAGAACAATGAGGAGCAACTTGAAGGCACTGTTATGGATATTAAGGAAACTCTTTCAACAATACCACAGACGCAATTAGCTAAATCATTGGATATCAACTGTCCAGAAGTACCACTAGAAGCCTAGATAGTTCAATCTGAGACAACGAAAGCTGAAAGGGGAGAGACTATGGAAGATACACATTACTTGATAGCTTTGCCAAGTTATATTCATGGAAGAAAGCCTAAATTTAAGAAACTTGGGAAACATTTTCTTAGACTATTACCATCCATCCAGAAGTCTCCAATACTTAAACATAAGCCATTACCCTCTCAATGCCGATATGTATATATGGGTGATGCTTATGAGAATATTGTGGATGAGCTGTTGAAGAGTCAGGCTGAAGACTATAAATTAAGCGCTTCTTGGGAGGCAACACATGTTTCTATTCTTTTTAGTTATTTTTAGTTTTAGTTTTAGTTTTCTTTTCTTTTGTTATGTTTTGTTTGTTTTGTGTGACTTAGGTTCTTGCACAAGTTTGGGGGTCGTCAACATAAACTTCATCGATCAACAAGAAGCCTCCATCTTCGTGTAACAACCTAAGGGAGTTTTCTTAACCTTTTTTTTTTTATTTTTTAGGAGTAGGGCGTAAAAAAAAATTAGTATTGATTTTTTTTAGTTTAGTAGGTTTGGATTGATGATAAGAATATGATTGAGATGAACATAGCTTTTGGAAAGTGATAAATGTTGACTTAATATGTGTGCTTGATTTCAATATTAGTTTTGCTTTACTTGTAATCTTTTCACACATTTGAGCACATAGTCATGCATGTTTAGTTGTTTTGAAACTTAGAGAAAGTTTATGTGAATTAAGTACATTTTTTAGATATCAACAAATTCTAGAACTTGTTTAGAAACTGTTTGAGGCGAAATCCTAGACTACACCTTACTAAAGAAATGATTTAGGCCATTTTTGAACCGTTTGAGCCTTTTGAGCCTACCATTGTATATTTTATCCCTAGTCACCCTTTTGAGCTTAATATATATTTTTTCTTGTTAGCCACATTCTTAACTTAGCCTTTAATTAAATTTTCTCTCTATTACCTTTCATACCATAAGCATGTGATTGATTTGGAATTTATGATGAGCGATGTTACATATGGGAGGAAGGGTGGAGTTGAGAACGAAGAAAAAAAAGAAAAAAATATTTGTACTAAACCCTTAGTTCATACATCAAGAAATAAATTTGGGGGTGTAGTAATGCAAATTTTAGGGAAAAAAAAAAAAGAAAAAGAGAGACAAAAAAAAAGGAGTACATCAAAGAAAGTGTTGACAAGAGAAAGTCTAAAAATAAGTTTGGGAGTACTAGTGGGAGTATTGAGTTGAGCTTGACAACAGTTTTAGAGGAAGATGTATGCTTATTGTGTGAGTATGAACTGAGCTTAGAATATTCATTCTTATCCTACCTTCACCTTAGCCATACATTACAAGCTTAATGAAGTCCTAATGATCTTTGGTTGGTGTTAGTCTACATTAGTAGAGAACGGTTAGAAAAACAAGCATATGAAATTTGAAAATAAAATGCTTACTTAGAGATCAATCTTAATTCACTTGTTTGCATAAACTGATCCGAGTTATAATTGGTTAGATGTTGTTGGCTATATACACACACACACACACATGAAGGATCAAGAGAAAGTGAGGCTAATGTTGAAGTTGAAATTCTAGATGTTGTTGATATTTTGACGTTTTCCTTAAGTTAATGATTGTGTGCAATCTTTGAGGCCTATTTATATTCTAAATGGAATTAATACCCAAGTTTTAGTTTTAGGTGTTTTATTTACCTTTATTTCTTTTTTTGTGTTTGTTTTACTCGAGGACGAGCAAAATGTTACAATCCCACTTGGCATTATTCTGGGATTTACTGAAACATGGGTAACACATCATTGTATTACCCCATAATCACAATTTAAAAGTATGTATAAAAATCATACAGTCAAATCCCACTATAATCCAATGTGTTTCCATAGTTTATCAAACCATCACATAAATCACAAATTTTCATAAATAAATTATAATGCAATTATAAATCAAAATGGGTATAAAACCAGACCATTGAACCCCTGCTCGAGATAGTAGCTATACCAAGCTAACAACGCTCGAAGAATCTCCCGTTGGTGACTTGAGTACTTAGACGGCCGTTTGGGATTCCTGTAAGCTCACTTTGAGAAGTGACTTTTCCAACAGAGACTCAAATTGAGAAATGGACTTCACCACTATGTTTCTAGCTTTCAAAATAACTAGGCTAGATATATAATTTATCAAATTTTGGTTCTGAGCCGAGACCCTGCCCGTGACACACAAAATTATACTATACATGAGTTTCATACCTCGATTTTTGTACTACTTCGAAACGTAGAAATTATTGCTTGATTGAAGTATTTAAATTATATGCTTATAGTATTTAATTTTATTGATCAATCTAATTGAATGTTGCGTTTCGATTGATTTGGTTTGATTAAATTGTTTAGTTTTTTTTGCTTGGATTGATTCAAATGTTTGACTCTATTATTTGATTATCTAGATGGATTGATTTGAATAAATGATTAGATGAATTATTTGACTTGAGTATTTGAAATTGTTTGGGGTGTAAAACCTTTTAATTGGATTGTATTATTTGGTATTTGACTTGAATTGTTTTGAGTCATTTGTTTGCTATTTGATTGGGTTGAATTATTTGGAGTAATTCGTTTGCTATTTGATTGACTTGTTTGTTATTTGATGTACTTGAATTGTGACATCCCCCGATCCCACACACGTACGTAAGGATATTTGTATTAATATTTAGCGAGATCGGGAGACGCTACTGGACTTAGAACTGATAAAATCGTGAAAATTTAAAACTTTTAAGCTTTATGGAAGAAAAAGAAAAACTCCACTCAAGATTATACGTACTCCAATACATACATATATACGCCCTTGTAAAGTGGGCCTCTCATAAAATATACATAATATATACACACAAAATAGGTACAAAATCGCCTATCAGGAAACCACAGCGTCAAAATGCTCATATACACAAGCCGCGATCGGAAAGTCGGCGCTCCTCCTCTAACTCACATAGCATCAGTATCCTCTGCAATATAAGAATGATTGTGAGTATAAAACTCAGTAAGTAACGTATGCAAATACAGAGTGCACATGACAGAGAACAGATAATCATATGATTGGGATCCCTGTGTATATTGTATTGCCTAACAAGACCGTGAATCGCATACTGAGCCACTCAGAGAACATATAACATATCATGAGCAGTATAGAGGTCTCGAGTCCCAAATACAT
Source organism: Trema orientale (assembly GCA_002914845.1). Taxonomy (NCBI): domain Eukaryota; kingdom Viridiplantae; phylum Streptophyta; class Magnoliopsida; order Rosales; family Cannabaceae; genus Trema; species Trema orientale. The sequence continues at coordinate 124,196 of JXTC01000193.1, forward strand.
CTTAAACCCCCTCTGTGTACTGCAGAGGTCCACCCCATACCGCCGTTAGAGTGTTCCCGAAGGAACCATATTGTCCCCGAAAGGACCAGAGTGTTCNATTATGAGCCAACCCTGTTTGTTTGTTTTTTTTTTTTTTTTTTTTTGGATTCCTTGTGAAATGCTCCTCGCTCTTGGTACAACTGACGTGTTCCTAATATTTTCCAATAACAAGTTTATTTGAATATTAACCATATGGTGCTACACAATTGCTATCTAGATTCAACGTGAGAACACATTTCTTTCTTACATCGTCTAAACAAGAAAACTAAGAAGTCTAAGTTATAAATCAGAGACAAAATAGAAAACACGCTTTTAGTTATCCTACGATTCATTAAAATGCAACCTATGAGATGAACGAAAGTAAAATTTTCAAAGGTATAATGGCAAAGAATACAAACTCAAAAGACACAATTTTATACATATACGACACTTTCTTTGGAATTACCTAGTCTCCACTTCACGAGTAAAGTTAAACAATACTCATAAAGGAATTCATTTATGAAACTAACCAGGAACAAAAATATCTACTTTAATCCATCATTCTTTCTTTTCTCCTATTATGTGTATATATATCTATAAAGGAAAAGAAAAAAAAAAACGATCAGATTAACAATAGTAAAAATCTAAGCTCCATAAGTTAAGAATAAAATAGTGATAAGGGCAATGCACAAACACATATATATCGACAAAACTTCTTAATCTAACACTTAAAGCTAAATTCCACGTGCTCAGACATTGAACTTATCAAAAGGTAATTGAGCAATTAATAAGATGATTGATTAATAGAGTAATAATGACCAGCAGTCACTACCTTATAAGTGGTGCACTTGATATTGTTTATAGGATGATAAATGATCCCTTCCCAAAACTCAAGCAGAACTAGATCTAAGTTTCACCATAATTTAGCGGAAAGCAAGGAATAAAAGTAAAAAGTACTATATCACTAGAAGATACTATAGCTAAGGCCAAGGTTGAATTATAAAGTAAAAGCTAGAATCATATAGATTCTCGAGTTTGCCGACTTAAAATTAGTTGGCTCAAATTTTTATTTTTATTTTTTTTTTTTATTTTTTTTATTTTATTTTTTAATAGGCTGAACCAAAGAAAAACAAAACCCTTATATAAATTATCAACTATTAAAGAAAAAGAATATAAGTAGTGAATTTCAAGCCAAACACAAAACTTTTGGTCTAAAAAAATATATATATATCTATATATTAATACATTACCAAGTTCACACTAAAATGATAACCAAAGAGTATAAACCAAATAATTATGGTAGATTATCATTATAGAACTAAAATTATAACCGGTCAACTAAAAACACGTCATACTTGTACCAAAGAGTATTTCTGGGGCATTTCACTATGAAATTATTTAGTAAGCAAAGATTAATAATTAAAATAAATTGATAAGATAGGTACTAAGAATCATATGTACCTGGGCACAATATAAAATGATATGCAATTAACTTATTATTGGTTCTTTTAATTTTGTGAGGAATTGGGTGTCGTTTTAAAACTTTGGTTATCACATGAATTGCTTGGTTTGATTGGAGTGACTTGCTTGGTATTTGATCGATCCGCTTGAATGATTTGGTTTGCTGGTTTGAATTGTTCGCCATGAACTGATTCTTGATGGAATGATTTGCTTCAAGCCTGCTTGTTTGGATTTGACTGGATTGAAATGTGATTTGATTGATACAATCGAATTGATTGCTTTGGATTGTATGGCATAATTGATTAGATTGAATTGATTGATTTGAATTGTTTGATGTGTTTGAATTCGTTGAATTTTTTGAAACCTTGTTTAGATTGTTTGAATTGCTTGAGTAATTTATATATTTGATTGTGGTTCAATTATATCATTATGTTTGGCGTCTTAGTGTATTTTCTTATTACTATTTTATCTCAGTCAAAATCATTTACTATGATAACGAGCGATAAAGTACGCTTCCTATTGACTTTGCTCTTACATCTTACAAAGCTATTACATTTATCGATCAACCTAAAATTGTAATGAAAATTGAAATATTCCTTTTGAACATAATATGCTCCGAAAGCTCCAAAAGATTGTCCTTCCGGATCCTAACAAGTTCTGGGAGTCGTAAGCTCCTCATAAATGGGTGTAGATTCCTTAATTCCAGAGAAGATCCTGGTTGGAGAGCTTGTGGGCCAAATCAAAATTTTGGGTCCTGGTAAGAATTCCTCCCCCGATCAAAAAAATTTGAACACATCCCTGGGGGGTATGGCATATGAGCCCTAGGGTGTAGGATGTTCAACTACCCTCTCTGATGAGTATTTTTAAATTCTCTTAGCCTGGAGTATGGGTATATATCGGAGAGTTCCAATTCCTCTCCATTTCTAATGAGTTCCGAGGGCTGCTTTTTATGATGTGTGCTTTCAAATCCTTTCAGCAAGCTGAAGAGTAGACATTCAAGAGCTCTAATTCCTTTCTAGTCCAAACCCACGAGTCCAGAAAGCTCTAATTGCATTGAGATATATTATTACGATAAATTGATTATCTCATGAGAAAGTACAAGAAAAGTATTGCAGGAAAAAGCGAGGGCTTGACTTGAACTACTCCTATAGTCAGAGTAAACTTGCACTGAGGAGTGAGGGGTTGATTGTTGGGGGTAAAATTCGTTCAACTCATTTTATGGCCTATATAAGGCCTACGAAAGTTATTTATGTTTATATAGGGTCCTCAATTTATGAGAAAATAGGTAATTACTATTTATGAGTATCAAGTATTTATGTTTCAAATCAGGCATTATCTAGTAAGAATCTTATTTTGACTAGACTACCCAAAAATAATTATTATTAATTATCTAATCAATAGAGTTTCCTATTTATAAAATACCTCTTATTTGCCCATAAATAGATAGTATTGTTTTTTATTCTACATGACATATATTCCATTCTATTCTCTCCACAACCTCTACTAAAATCTCTATATCTGTCCTCTTTATTCTCCTTTGCAGTTTAACTAATTTTTTCTTCTTTTGCTAGGAAATCAGAACTACATTAGGGTTTGATCCTTACAAATGGCATGTATGCAGCTCTCATGACCACGACATAAAAAATTAACCCATCTATTTTTTTTAGATACAGGATTACAAGTGGTTATAGACCTCCTATAAAATTCAATTGTAAATAGTAGCCTTTACATTCTATACTTGAGTTTTATAAAGAAAAATACGAAAACTCACTTAGGATGGACTTAAAATGAGTACTCTCTGAAACAACCATATAGAGAATATCAAGAGATAAATATCTATAAAAGAAAAGAAAAAAAAGCCACTTAATGAATTTAATTATTTTATTTGTATTAGTTTCATATATATATATATAGAGAGAGAGAGAGAGAGAGCAAAACACAGTTTTTTCCCTGATAAAATTCCTAAATACTTATATACAAATACTTATATACAAATAAGTATATACAAAATTCCTAAATACTTATATACAAATAACTATATCAAGTGTGGATAAAAACTCCTATGCAAGGAAAAAAATATTTTATGTTTTCTATTGACATAATCACGTTTAATAATTGAGCATGATAGGGATATCTGTTCTAACCACATCTTAATAGTGTGGTCCCATTTTATATAAGATAAGATATAGTTGAAACTTGCAAAAATATACTATGTGATGTGCTTTAATTGCTCCAAGCACACATAACGAATCTAGTTGCTCTCTACAATTTCAAGGTGTTTAGTAGCCATTAATTCCAATGTCAATCAAAATTGATTCTACTCTTGAAACTATGTATTAATTCTCTCTTAATAATACTCTTTTTTATATCTATTGATATTTTAATGTAAAATACGTAACTAGAGTAGAGGGGAAAAATAATGATTTCTCTATTCTTCAATTATTGATATTTCATGCCAATATTGGCATAATATTAATCACTAAATCGACATGCTTATTTACTTAAGTTCTTTGCAGTACTTTTCTTTTAATATTTATCTAATTCAAGAGTACAAATATGATCATTTAATGTAATAGACTAAAATTAATACGTTCAACTCACTTGTATTTAGAGTTAATTAGAAACTCAACCAAATTTATTGATGAATTAATTAAATAGGTCTATAGAACTTCAATTTAATTTAACTCAATCAGACTGAAATTATGACATTTGTGAGCCCTAATTATTGGCTCTGAAAACTTTAAAAGGGACATAAAACCCAAATTAGGTATATCTCACCAGAATGACACGTGCACAAAGCCTAGTCGACGCATGCTAGCCAATAGCATATGACCTAGCCAAAGTGTTCGATTTAGTAAGACAACTCAGCATGACTCACAGTTGTGTGCGATCAGTGTTACAGTGAAGTTTAATTCTAAAGTTTATATCTATTCTAGTAAATAATATAATTATTCTAATGGGTATTTAATCAAATTAAGACACTGAAAATCCTACTCCTGAAACTATATATTAATTCTCTCAATATGTCACTTTTGAGCTACATTCTATAATCAATCATTATTTTCCCCTTCTACTCTAGTTACGTATTTTACCTTAAAATATCAATAGATAGAAAATAGAATGACACCTTTTAACTTAAAACTTACATTTACTGGATAATCCTGATCAATTACGAAATGAAACTCATTCAACAATTAAATACTTTGCCAAATTTAATTATCCAAGAAGCTATAATTCCATAAGTTGGTATTCATATATATTCTCTTGGTGTGGGAGTTTTGTTGTCTGTGAAAATATGGTCACCATATCTATAGACTTATTTTATTAAGATATTGTGTTTGTTTTTTTATCTTCTATGAGACTATGACTATGAATAATTCCGATATCAATATAAATGCACATAATAATATAATTGATTGGACTCATATTCAAATAAACAACAATCATATAGATTAACAAAATATTAATTATTAATTAACATACCTTATAAAGTCCAATGAAAATTTACTCATTATATAAAAAGAAATATATTTATGAGCATAGTCCAAACAATTTATCACACAACTTATTAATAATGACATTCTCTGAACTTCTCATAATAAATTGTGTCCAATAGTATAATAAGACTGAAAGAAATTTGATGAGGAACCATCACATTTTAATACATAACTAATCATGACATTCTCCAAACTTCTCAAAAATAAATCACGTCCAAGCTATAGTATAAGAAATTGACAAGGGATACATCACATATTTTTTTGTATACATCAAATTATAATAGCACAATGCTTAGCTTATTAACCAACGTTCAATTTTTCTATAAAAAATGCTTGGACCATAAGAAGAAATAAACATGTCAAAAAGGAGGGGAAACTGCATCCATATAAATAAGAGAGTTGGAAGGCAAGCTAAAACAATGACTGAATTTTTAACCCACAGCTCTCTTCGAAACATAATGAGCAGTGCAACACAAAACGCTATCGTCATTGTTGCAAGAGATAGGAGAAGAGTGGCAAGGCCTACAATCATCTTTGTTGGTAAGGATTTGAGGAAATCTTCTTCTGCGTAACGTGACGTTAAGATTCCTAAAAACATTAACACTGAAGCTATGGCAGAAAATAGTGATATGGCATCTGATATTATGAAAATGTTGAACAATTTTTGTCCTAAGAACAAAGGAATACCATCTTGATTATTTCCTCCAGGAACAGTAAATGCTACTGCAAACATTACAGTAACAATAAGAGCACCTACAACAGTGCAAGAAGTCGATGTACCTTTCATCCATTCTTCTGCAGCTTTCATCAATGTACAATGGTTTTCTGTAAAGGACTCTCGTGGTGTCTTTGATTCGTTGTTCTTACTTTCCAAACGGTCAAGTGACATAATTCTCTCTACTTCCTGCATTTATTTGATCCAAAACATTAAATACATTAAGACATATAAATTCATTTGCATTGTTTTAAGTGTATGCTATGAAAATAGGTTACAATTATGCTTTACATAATATTTACTTCTTTAGTTAGTAATTAATTGAAAAATATCATCATATATGTAAATATACTTAATAATAGAAATAGAACAAAAATTATATGTCTAATTTAGAACATCCATTGCATGCTAATAGGAGAAAAAATTGAAGTTAGTGTAACATTTCTACTATAAGTATTGTAGTCTAAAGCTACATCAATACATGCACTTAGCGTTAGTATAGATGATGAGATTTTCTCCTGTATTTCAAATTCACAATAAAGATCTTGGAATAGTATGTGGTACTCTGATTGTACAACATGTCAATGTACATGGTTGCTCACATTGGTGATGATATTTTACTTATCAAAGGATATGATGTACTTATTTATCACTAGAGTGGTATAAATTCTACGTTGGATATATATATATATGGGAAAATATTTCGAGGAATGAATCATTTAAAAGTTAGTTTTGAATAAAGGCCTAAGTTCTAAAATTCTTTACAAAACAGGCTTATTATATTGTTAAGTATGGTGCTGAGCGTAGTCCAGCATTATATATATATATATACATTTAGTTGGAGTAGTTTTCAAACATTTAAAATTTAAATGTCATATTACCAGAGCTCAGATCAGTCATATAACGATTGAAGAACTCGCATGAAGCAATAATCATGCATTAAATCAAGTGTCCAATTTAAATGGATTTAGGTTTTTCAGCCATGATGATGAGTAAATTACAATCTTTTGAATTATATTCGCCAACCCATATAAATGTCTTTTGGGAAAATTACTATATGATTACGATTCTATGAGAAGGCATACCTTAAACCATTGTAATTCCCTCTGCATTTGTAAAGCTGCACCTTGAATTCTATTAAGTTGGTTGGAGGGTGCCAACAATCCCGCCACATGTAACATGTTATTTCCAGAGTTATCCGTCTCAGTTGCCATTGCTTGTTTAGAAGCAAATCCATGTATAAGAGAGAAAATTTTTGGTTGACGAAATTCAATAGCGTGCATAAAAATGGTTGATCCCTTTTCATTCTGGTGCCATATAAGTTCAGGAACCATTTGTAGCACGCTAACAAAAAACTCCACATTCCCTCGAGCAGTAGCTTCCCATAGTGCCTCACATAAAGTATTAACCATGTTTTGGTCTAAAGCTTTCATCTCTTGGGATATAAGACTGAGGAGTTTAAATGAATGGTGGTGGACTAATTTCATTTCATATATATGCTTTAGTCCTAGATCAATAATGAAGAAAATTTTAACTTTCTAAACCAATAGATCAAATAAATGGGATAACAAAAATGTGAAGAGAAAGTTATAATAAAAGATTAGAAGGTTTGGATAAGGGTTTCGAAGTTACCTAGAAGTTCAAGGAGTTTTGAAGCTAGTGGTTGTAATATACCTGTGACCGAAAAAAAAAAATTCCTATCACATATTTATATATACATATATAGTATGTAAAAAAGTATGACACGTAATTATTTTTTCTCTTAAGTTTGAGGTAATAACGTTTTCTTTGGGATTTTTCTTCCACTATATAAATTGATTAATAAAGGAAGCTATATAAAAGAAATATCATTGTTAATTATTGTCAACTTTTAGTCGTCCCAAACAAATATGTATTTCAAGAAAGTAATAAATAAACATACCTGAGCAAGTTATGTTATCCTTAGTTTTTGGGCTATCATCCCGAACATCAATACAAAAGTCACTATAATTGGCGTACTCATGTTGTTGTATGTATATACCTGTATATTATAAAAGAGACTCAATTTATTAAAACAACCATATATTAATTTGTTTTGACCAAAATATTTGACTACCATTCAAAGGACAAAGCTATTGCCATACTAAAATTATAACGCAATGCAAAGTGAAAATCTGACAATTTATCTCAGTATGGGTGTTTGTTTATTAATCTTAAAAAAAATACTTTTTTTTAATCTTATAGTTAATATTCCAAGATATTAGTTAATATACGATATATATCAACTAGTTGCAATATCCTGAAGATGTTTTATATAAGGAAATCCCTATTTAAAATAAAACAAAATTATGTCCGTCAAAGTAGTGAGACAACAGTAGATAAGAATGTTGAGCCTCTCGGTGCAGTCTGACCACGTAAAATTTCAGAAAAGGACACGGTTAGGACTAAATTGGGCCAAAATGACTTTTTTGTGCCTTTTTAAAAAAAATGATATTTTTAAAAATATCAAGGACATTTTGATCTATGCTCAGGAACTTTTTAATTATAAAAAAGTGTTAAATAATTGTTTCTTCATTGTAAAGAAGCACTTGACCTATGATCAAGAAGTCATTGACATTCTTGAAAATGTCATTTTTAGAAATATATATAAAAATGTCATTTTAATCCAAATTAGTCCAATCCTTGTCGTCTTCTCGATTTCAGCCCATCGCACGAAGCTCTTGTATTAAAGGCTAAAGCGGGCCAAAGCCTTGAATGTGGACTGTGACAACATAAATTTTCTTTTGAGAAAATTAGCCCATCTGCGGCCATTTTAGAAAATAATTGCAAATTTAAGGTGGACTCAGTTTTTTAATATCCGGTACTGTATTTTAAAAAACTTTTAAAAAATTACTATTTTCAAAAATAGTAACTAATAATCGGTAACGAGTTTTCAAGTACTAGTAACTAAAAGTATTTATAACTAGTATATAACTTATACATAGTAACTGGTAACCAGTTTTCAAATATTGGCAACTTGTAAGCATTTTCAAAAATGACACTTTTCTAAAATGATTTGAAAAAAATGGTACTTTTCTAAAAAAAAGGATACGGGACTTGAATAAAAACTGATTTTTTTTTTTTAAACGTAAAAGTGTTAGAAACATTTTTTTTGTAAATCCGCCAACAATTTGGGAACAGTAATCACCCAAAAACTTTTAGAATGGATACATTACTTTGTTAATTACGCTTCTCATATGTTTCAGACACTTAATTAATTAGAAAAAAGAAAAGAAATAATGCCCTCAGAAACATTTTAGATGGGACAAATTTTTTACAGTTTACAAACTTGACGGTACAAATACGTCGATCATTTCTCAAACTAAAGGTCAATAAATTATCAAACTCAACATAAAGAGGATAAAATGGTAAATGTATATTGGTAAAAATTATCAAAACAAGAGTTTAAAAACAATTATTAATCATCTATAATTTGAAGAACATATCATAATTTATTTTATAGTATCTTTTAGTAAGAAAATTAATATTCTATTACATTAGTTAATTATGCAGTATTTTCATACAAGACGATAAGATAAAAGAAGACAATCAGAGAAGAAATATATACCAAAAAATAAAATATAAAAACGTATTGAGGAAAAAGGAGAAATGATGTAACTAACATTTGTATAGCCAGTGTTGCCAAAATCTGAGTTTACTTCCGCTAAGAAATGCAGTGGACGAACACGCTAATTCGAAAAGAGGGGATCGGTCCCGATGGTCCGAAGCAAAAGCCAATCTTGGGCAACGCTTGAGCAAATGAAAAGCAATGTCTGTAGTGTTATTGTAAATAAACATATTAGTCAGCAAAAATTAATACTGGAAAATTACTATTCTTTTTTAGTCAGCAAAAATTAATACTGGAAAATTACTATACTTTTTTTTTAAAAAGAAAACTCTAGTATAGTTCAAATATTCTTTTTGACATACTATTTTTCTCCGTTGATTTTGACTTTCAAATTAAAGTCATATCATTTTGATTTCATTTAATTTCTTGTATCACTTAAATTCTTTACTGTTTAATTTGCGCCACTAAGGTTTTCTATTCACGATTCTTATCATTTTCGACTGCTGAACAACCCCAACATTTGTTAGCCATATTTTATTAATTATAGTTTACAAGCTGAGATAAATTAACCATTCAAATTATATTTTACCTTGCCAAACTACACTCATAGAATATCCAAAGTAGCTAGAGTCATATATTCGAATATCCAAAATAGTTAGAGTTAGGAATAGAGATGCAATAATGAGTCCTGGCCCAATTTAGGCAGGCTTATCGCGAGCCGCGGGTAGGGCCAATTCAGTCTGTTATTTTTGTGGGCCAAGTCGGGCTGGTCCATTGAAGAAAGAGGGCAGCCCAGCCCATCCCATGTGGGTTGAGCTGGGCCGGGCCACAAGCCAGGACAGTCCAGCTCGCGTGCTAGGATGGACTGTCCCATTCTAGTTCAAAAAATAAAAAACAAAAAAACGAAAAGAAAAAAGAAACATTCTGTTTAACTTTGTAATTATTTTTTATGAACTCCTAAATAATTTAGATACAATTACAAATTAATTTAAGTGTTAATTAATATAGATAATAAAAAGATATTTACTAATATTAGAAAAACTAATATGGATAGGACTAAATATTTAAGCAAACCATTAAAAAAAATTTTATTTATAACTGCTTCATTAAAAATCTTACAAGTAAAACTCAGTGGGACAAAACAAAACCTTAGTTTAGTAAGAAAAAATAGTATAAAATGTTTAAGATTACCAAAACAAAAAAAAAAAATAGAATGGGCCAAAATAGGTCGGCCCATGATGGGCCTGAATGAGCTAGCCCGTGATGGGCCAAAATGGGCGGCCCATCTTGGCCCATCATAGGTTGGCCTGTCCTGACCCAAGTCCAGCCCATTCTATGAATTTTGGTGGGTCGAGCCAGTCCGGTCCGTGTGTCACAATATCATGGCCCAGTTCAGCCCATAATTAATAGACGAGCTAGATCGGCCTATCTACAGTATCAAGACGGGCTGACCCATCTACAATATCAAGACGGGCCACCCTGATATTATAACAGGACCAACCTAGGCTGGCCTATGGGCTACAGCTTAGAGTTGCATCTCTATTTAGGAACATGAATCATTGTTATGTAATTTCAAAATTTTTTAAATTTAAGGCTCACAAAGAATACCTAGGTGATACTATTTGAAAAGCCGGTGATATTTACTCTTCCTTCTAATTTAGTAGTGTAAATGGTTAGAATGAAATTGATTTCCATACAAATCCATTACCAGCACAAATATCCAAAATATAGGTTGTTTGGTCATGAACAACACAAACAACAGTCATAATAGAGTTTTTTTTTTTCCACCAATTTTCAAACCCATACAGGGGAAGTTATCTTTTTAGGTATAAAGAATCACAAATCTTTCAGAAAGTATGCCAAAAGTTAAAGTTACACGATATATTTTCTTAATATTGAAGCTGCTATATCTCTGATTCTCTCATCAAAGTTTTAATTCCAAATAAGTAACGAGTTGTCATAAATTAAACGGTGAAATATAACTAATTAATTGCCAAATATGGACTTTAAAACCTTCACCCATTGATCAATATTTATGACAACTCATTTACGGCGCATCATCAGTTGGTGTTAGAGTGTTATTTAAAAAGAGTTGGAATCTCATGACTCCTAGAATTGTTCTTTTGTAAAGCATACATAAAAAATAAAAAAGAGAGCTCGTTAGAATAGGATTGCCAATAAATGCTTACCATACTGTTGCGTTCTTATAGCGTAAGTTAAAAGACTTGCACCATTTGCACCTTTCTCCGGCAACAATTCTTCCAGCGGTGTCACTTTATAGAGATAACGAGCCATTTTCTTGTTACCATAGGCAAGGGCAAGCACAACCGGAATCATTCCAGTCTCGGTAGCTATACTAACAATTCTAGGGTTCTTTCTAACCATAGATTTTGCTATGCTTGTTATTCCACTCATTGTAGCATCTGCAAGAGCTGTGAAGCCATCTATGGTCCCCCTTAGTTCTAAATCTTTTGGTTCCATTAGCCCAATCAACCATTCCACAATGTCAATGTGTCCGGCAATGACAGCAATATGGAGAGCTGACTTGCCATAATTTAGACAAATTACTTTCAATACGCCAGGATTTTTATCATAAATCTCCTTCGCAACACTCCATTTACCATTCTGCAAAGCATTGAAGAAGTTGTTCTCATTACTATGGACGCCTGCAAATTAGGAGCAGATACATTTAACAATATTAAAGAGAGAAAGACTCATAATCTTTCTAATTTGTTGTAAAATAGTATGTGTTTGTGTATATATATATATATATGTGTCACATCATAGATATACAATATCTTTTGTATCAATAGGCCACGGATGTAGTCCCTTCGAGGGGACCGGTCTCGTTCATGTTTTAGCCAACACATGTCATATTTTGACCAATCTGTGTTGGCCAAAACATGACATGTGTTGGTTAAAACATGAACGGGACGGGTCACCCCATGCTCTGTATCAATATATCTATATGTATGTATTTATATATATATATATATATCTTTTTCTTTCAATTTTAAACTTTGAAACACACTTATAACTTAAAAATGGCAGTGGCAAAAGATATTTTGGACACGCCTTTTTCTATCAGGAAAACAATAATTTCTAGAAATATTTTAAAGATAGAACAATGATATCTACCTATTAATACAAGCATTAGTCTCTGATATACATAGATATAAAGGGAAATAATGATCATGATTGTACTTTTGTATAATAATCTGTACTACTACGTACCATCTTCCTCCAATATTGGATTTCCAAGAGGTCTTGGCTTTAGGTGTGACCCCATACCCACTATTTTCTTTTTGCTTATGTAGTTCTGCATCCCAACAATAAAATAATATAATCCACGATCCAATAGTCTATTAGTTTCGAAAAAGCAAATATTCATTTATTGTTCAGAGCAGATTGTATTAATTGCAACTTTATGATTTCTGATCAATATTTATTTATAGATAAAACTACTTGTTTTTTTCATTTCTTTGAATATGAGTACTTAAGAGTTTTTCATATATAGGTTTTAATAAGACATATATCTGAACAATTAAAAACTATCCTTAAAAGTAAAGTTTTTTAAATTTCTGATAATTCTAACGATTCAATTTATTTTTTTTCTCTAATAAGTATATTCTTAATGGGGTAAATTTATAGGGAAAAAAAAAACAAGAAAAAAGATCAAGAACATATAAATGATCAATGCGTGCTAAAAGGAAAGAAAATGAATTGAACCATCAGCAAAAAACAATTTCCTAACTCAATCTAATTCTAATCACGTTATCTAGAAATCTAAGATCACTAGTGCCATATATAGATAAGTGCTCTGTATTCCAACTCTCTTCGCTTTCCGTTTCCTTTTTTCCCTCTAAGACATGACTAATGTTTTACTGCTGACGGAATTTCACTAACGTTACTAGTCTGATTCGTAAAAGAGAAAAATAAGGAATCTCTTTCGAAACAAATATAGATTAACAGCTTGAATTTGAAACTATGGAGCAATTATCTTACAGAAATATTATATTTGTTATCAAAACTTTGGACATATAATATCAATTACCTTGCCGGTGGATGTACTGCTGGATGTGCTCATGATTCCAGCTGACGAAGAATTGAATTTTAGCGCCATAGTGTTCCCAAGGAAATAGGCTTGACTGATCGATCGGTCTCAGAACCAAAAGTGGGGATGTGCTCTAAACTTTTGGATTTTTATTTTTGAAAAGAAAAGAAAAGAATAAAGAAACCTCAAGTTGAGGATCGATGTACCAATGATTTCACACTAGGTGACAATGAGCACCACTACGGGTCAGAACCAAAAGTGGGGATGTGCTTTAAACTTTTGGATTTTTATTTTTGAAAAGAAAAGAAAAGAAAAAAGAGACCTCAACTTGCGGATCGATGTACTAATAATTTCACTTTAGGTGACGATGAGCACCACTACGGGTTAATATCCGTTCAAAAAACACAAGTTGACCTAGCAAAATATTAATGTTCACACTAGCTTTACAGCTGGCCTCGCAGATCTCTCGAGATTATGTATAAAACAGCTTGAATAAATAAGAGAAATATGCCAGATAGCCAATGCATGTGCATAGAAGTGATATATATATATATATGGCTGCCAGTACACAAGTTTTTTCTTTTTTTTTCACTCTTTATAATTATTATTTTGTCTAATTAAAATTTATCATGTACGTTTTTTCATAATAAAAATTAAAGAGAGAAAATCAATAAATAATAGATATATTTTTTTTTCCAATTATCTAAATTATGATAACCGTTAAATTATACTCTATCGACTAAAGAAAAAACCTATAAATTAGTAAAAGAAAATACCTATTAAATTGGGAATTTATACATATATATTTACCAAGTTTGGTTCTCTCTCACGTATTGTATATATTATGTAGATATATACAAGGTTGTTTCTAAAATATTTATGGCCAAGGGAGATTGGCATTCAGACACAAAGTGGACCTTTCACACACCACATGGGTGATTTTTATATATATATATATATTGGTTGTCAATCTAGTAGATTTTTTTTTTAGCCGTTGGATCATCATTTAATGGTGATCTAACGGCTATAATGAGGTACACGAAAAGACGTATATTGTTAATACTATTTATTTCTCTTACTTTTTACTATAAAAAAATGTGCATGATAAACTTTATTTGGCTAAATTAATACCTATACATCGGTAAAAGAAAAAAAAAAAAAAAAAAACCTAGATTGGTGTATATATATTATATATAATGTTTTTATTTAATTTTACTATTTATATTTTTTTACATTCACATATGACTTTGACCGACTTAAAAATAATTTAGAATAACACGTCAATCTCTCCTACTTTCACATTTATCTTTCCACTCTATCAATAGATAATTGCCCATTTGCACTTCTTTTCAATATTTTATCTTTCACGTAGTCATTGTCGAGAATTTGTTTTTCTTTTAAGTACATCGTTTAGATTGATATCTACATCACTAAAAAAAAAAATCGTTATCTTCTTTTTCCTTTTATTATATGTTTCTAATTAAAAGTGACCTTTTAAAAAAGTAAATAAATAAATTCGTGTAGTTGAAGAGGGTTGAGGATTACCAAATAATTAAGAAAATGGTGATTAAGAGATAGTTTAGATATAGGATATTCCATAATTTTTAACAAAGTTTTCGTATGACATGTGAGTTGTTACATTCAATTAGTGAACGTGAGTATACTTATTTTTAGTAAGTTCAAATATACTAATTATATAATAATAATTCATATGTCACGTGTTAATGGTATAAATCTCTAAAAAAAAAAATTGGAAGCTCAAACTGCCAATCAAAGTGAAGATGTTCGGATAGAAAGCTTGTAATGGTACATCCCTACCTAGCTATGGTTGTTTGCATAGAAGAAAGATTAGATTTGCTCCGATATGTCCTTTATGAATGTGTTTGAAATTAATTAGAGAAAAGAGAAAAAAGAAATTCATAAACCCTAAGATCCTTCTAAATTTAGCTTTACATTTTATATATAAAATATGTGTGGTATATATTTATAATTTGAATATCAGTAATTTGAAGTAAAACTTTTCTACATGTAGCATCTTTGGTATTTAAAGTCCCTAATTTTTAAATTTTGGCATATAAGTCCTAAACCTCCCAAACCAATTGCATCCATTAGTCCTTATGGACTCTTCTGTATGTTCCCACGTTAAAAGACTCTGTGTTTTATTTTTGAGGTATTTCACACGAATAAATAATAAATTATAAAACAAAAACTTCTTCCCAAGAAGCATTGAACTGGTAATATCCAAAGAAAAATCAAACAAACCCCAAAACTTAGAGTAAATATATTCCTTCCTCATCACCCGAATTTGTTGAAGGCAGTCGTCCAAGATCTCAATCAAATTTTGTTGTTTCCTCAGCCGATTTCGACTATAAAGTTTATGCCAATGCTAACGGCGCTATTGAATTCTGACTTTTTCCTCAAAATTGCTCATGGATGACTCCTTACATTTCCTCTTTGTTTTTTCGAGAGGCAGTGACAACACCTCTCTTCCGCTTATGGAAACTCAGAAATTTTTCTTGAATATATAGTTTTCCTTAATTTGATCAAGAGTTATTTATTCTATAAATAATGCCCCTCAAAATATATATATTTGATAGATTTGTGACCACCTAATTAAGCGGAGAAGGTCACAAAAAACATGAACAGGGACCTAGTTGGTACAAAAACGAAACGTTAGAGATTTAAAAGCTATAAAAGAAAAAAGAAAATAAAAAAAAGACTTAATTAATTTGAGTCGTTTATATTTAAATCGCATCCTAAATTTTTTTTTTTTTTATTACCAATCATAATAAATGCGTTTATGGAAGTTGGCAAGAGGAGAAGAAAATTAATTAGTAATTTTTAATTATTAAATAGCACATGTTGGAATGGGTCAACTTGTCAGAAAGCTAAACTAAAATATTGACTGATTTATTATTTTTCTATATCAATTGTGTCCGATCAATTGTGTCCGTCCCATATTCACATGAGGATTAATTAATTAGCATCAACACACTTAAAAATTCGACGTCGGAGAGAGGAATAGCAGCGGCGGCGGGAGTGGTGGGACATCGGACGGACCACTCATGAGATGCAAGCTAAGGACGAAGAAGAGTGCGTGGAGATCACGATCGATGGCCTAGTAGGCGACTCCTTACTGGTCCAGAACATCTGGCCGCGAGTAGACTCGGAGAACACGCAACATGACGCCGTTCGAGACGAGTACTCGGTTGCTGATGATCAGGTCATCCAGAACAACTCGGAGACGGCTTATGATCACGCCGCTACTCGGACCCGTCGGAACATGTCCGTCGGCTCTGACCGCTTCCGCAACGCACTCGAGTTCATGAGAATGAACAGACTCGACGGAGGCAGCTGGGCTTATGATCACGCCGCTACTCGGACCCGTCGGAACATGCCTGGCGGCTCTGACCGTTTCCCCAAGGGACTCGAGTTCATGAGAATAAACAGATTCGACGGAGGCAGCTGGGCTCAGATCGAGAGGTGTTTTGATGAATTGGCGGATCGCTTTGGAATCCTCTCCAAATCGGATTTCGGCCAATGCATAGGTCCGTACCCGTATCATGTAATTATTGATATATTTATTTGTTATTTTTTTTATTATTTTGTGAAAAGGAATAATAAAAAATAAGAATTGGACAGGGATGAAGGAGTCGAAAGAGTTCGCAGACCAGTTGTTCGATGCATTGGCTCGTCCGAGAGGTATAACGTCGGCTTCACTGCTCAAAGATGAGCTACGCGAATTTTGGGAACAAATTACGGATAAGAGCTTCGATGTTAGGCTGGAAACTTTCTTTGACATGTAAGAGACTGCTTCAATTTTACTGTTTTTATTTTTTTAATTAAATTTTTACTATAATATGCACCAATTTTAATTAATTCAATTTTTTTTTTTTTTTTTGCTCTAGCCATATAGCTAGATTGTAGATGGGACTATATAATATAATGTTGTTGTGTGCTAAATTTTCATGATGACACCGTAGTATTACTTGTGAACTATTGAAAGGTATTGTGTTCGGAAAAGAAAAAACAAAAATAGAAGTCTTAGTACTAAATTCGCAGAGAACATTATGATGATAATAGAGAGAGCCAACTGGCCAAAACCATCTTGAAATATAATACTGTCATGCAGTAACTTAGAATAGAATATAATAATAATAATAATAATAATAATAAAAGAGTAGATTTGGAATAAACAGATAATAAAATTTTCACGGGTTTTGTCTGTAAGGCTAGTGGGACCGAAAAAACGTTTGAATTTATTTTAGTAGCTAAAAGCGCAATGAATGCAGGGTTGACAAAGATGGAGACGGCCAAATCACTGAAGAGGAGGTAAAAGAGGTGAGTATTTTTTTATTATTTTTAACAACAATAATAATAATAATATAATAATTATAATATTATAATAATAATAATAATAACAATAATAATTTATGATAAATGATATTTCTTTTCAATATTTGGGATTCAGAAATATAGTATTTATACTTGTCGACCTTAAAATGCAGATCATATTGTTAAGTGCTAGTGCAAACAAGTTGTCTAAAATACAAAATTATGCTGAAGAGTACGCATCACTTATCATGGAAGAGCTGGACCGTGAAAACCTTGGATACATTGAGGTCTACATCTTCTTCCCTACAATTCTGTTTATATATATATATATATACACTAAGCTAAAACCTAAGCTGAAGAATGGCACTGAACTCCACAGAGCATACTATAAATTCCGCCACAAGGACATAGTAAACTGAGTATCTCTTACCCTAAAACGGGAAAACTAATAGTGAATAATAAGATTTATACACTACTTAACAGAATTTTCCATTTTTTTATTTATATCAAGACTAATGATAAAAGTACTAATAATGCTTAACACCATATTTTATATATATATATATATATATATATATACTAGTTTGAGTACATGCTTCACGCACGTATCTCCCACTACTATTATTTTTAATTGTTTTTCTAATATTGTAATTTTTTTTCAATAGTAATCAATTTTTTTAAACTTAGTTCTTAAGTGTGAATTGTTTTGTTATGTTAGGATGTTAAAAAAGTCAGGTTAACTACTTGTTAATTAATGATGTTAAAAAACTCAAGTTAACTACCTGTCAGTTAAGGAAATTATAGCGCCTAAATTAAAGAAACTCCTTTTTCACAAGAAGTATTTTGTAAATTCTCTATAGTAAATAATATCAGAATAACCATACATGTCAGAAAATCAAATTAGTTAATTCTTTACTTGTAGGAAAAAGTTTCACAAATTTGGACAGCTAATGCCCCTTATTATAATATGTTTAAATTTATATAATACAAAATCGATAAGACATGGAAGGGGCTTGTTTTAAAATTACACATAAAGTGCTACTATGAAATACTCCCTAAAGTCGGCAGGTAAAAATTTTTTTTAGGATATTGTATTATATTTATTCTTTATATATCACTTCAAAAAAAAATATTTATATGTATATAACAGTTTTTATATGTATAACCAATATCAATTTCTCTTTTTTTTTTTTCAAATGGTAAAATTAATATCAATTTCGTAAATTCTTTCCACCGAATAAAGAAACTAATAGAGGAATATAAAAGAAAGTGGGATCCGTTCATAATAAGTGTGTGCTGATCTTTTTTTTTTAAGAAAAAAATTTTAAAAAATAGAAAAAATAAAAAGAAACACGCAGCTTAGGCAGAGGACCGCACATCCGTGTTTGTTATATAGTAGTAGGGGTAAAAATTGGAACACCAAAATTTTACGCTAAAAATTTATATCAGTAATGTGGCATCATTTTTAGTCACATAACTTTAAATGGTATGGTCCCACTTTCAGAAACGAATGGGTTGAAAAGAATGCCACCTCGTGTGATCTAAGTTTTTGCGGTATGATACTAGTGTCCCTATCATTACTTATGGTGGTAGATATATATATATATATATGTTGATGGAAAATAATCTAACACTTAGGAAAAATATACATATATTAAAACTATAGAAAACACATGATCACATTATGATCGCAGCGAAAAAATTAGCGGATTTAGATTTTTAAAAAAAATTACATAAAAATAGTTTTCATAACCATAGAATATGCATGTATTTAATACAGAATTATGTATAATATAAATCAAATCTAGATGCATAAACCCTAGAGATAAGATTTGGGATTTACCTCTTGTAGCGTGCTCTTCTTTGATCTCCCTGTTAATAGTGATCAAATTTCCAACCCTAAATCTTCTTGTCTGTGCTCCTGCTCTTGGTTAATGAAGCGAGTGGGCACCAAGTTGAATCCTTTGTTGGAGAACGATCAAGAACACCTTCTTGATTTTCTGAAACACGGGGACTTGAGATGAAAACGTGAAGTTACATGAAACTTTTTTCTCTCTCTTTTTCTCTCAGCCTTGGCTGAAATCTCTCTCACATTCCCTCTGTTTCACGTGTAGCATTATGTGTATTATTGTGCAATTTTTCTCTCATATATCTTTTATATATAAGGCCCAAAATTGCTAATCTCAATCCAACTAGGATTGGGCTTATTCTCCAATTTAGGCTTTGGGTATACTTTTATAAATATATCCAACCCATATAACTTATTTATAAAAATACCAACTTCTGTGTAGAATTATTATTTTTAAAGGGTAAAATTGGAAATCTATTTTTTAGGATAAATATCCTAACATATGTATGGGCACCAATCTAACAGGTATTTTTTTTAATTTATCTATAGGTATTATTTTTGCCAATTAAAATTTTTCACACACGTCTTTTCATGGTAAAAGAAGGAGAGAAAACAGTATTAAATATGGAGTATTTTTTTTACTTTTTTTCTAACTACTCAAATTATGGTAGCTATTAGATCATGATCAAACGGCTAAAAAGAATACCTATGGATGGGTAAAAAAAAAACAATACCTATCGGATTGGGAACTTATATGTGTATATATATATATATATATATATATACGGAGAATGTTTCAACAGAGATTTTTGTTTTTGCTCCATAGATGGGTAAGATTGATCAAGTTGAATATGACTTATAATAGCAAGTAATTTTATCTATTTTCATTATTCGATTAATTAATGTTCCATTCAAATATTTTTCCTTTTTTATTTCTTTTCTTTTTTAATTTTAACTTGTAAGTTTAATTTTTTAAATTACATTTAATCTAAACGTATTATGCTACTAATAGAAATAAGTAATTTTTTTGAGAATATAAATTGTTAGCCCAAGATTAGCTTACCCAAAAGGGGGGTGAATTGGGTTTTAAAAAATTTTTGGAAACTTTTCTTCTTAAACAAGAAAATTATATAAGTAAAAGCAACAACAAGTAAAAATAGATAAATTGCATGCACAATCTCAAGATAAATAAAATAAAGAGATAGCAATAGAGAAATGCACACACTATTTTTACGAGGTTCAACAAACACTTCGGTTTGTCTACGTCCTCGGCTCTTCGCAACCTGCTTCGAGCTTTCCACTATCGGATCAAGAGCTTGACTATCTCTTTTACACAACAAGTGCTTTCTCCTTAGGCACACTCACACTTTTACAATAGGATTGAATCCGGCTCTATCATGCCTAACTCGGATTGTTTAGACTCCGGTACCAATCTCACCTAAATCGGGTTGTTTATAAATCCAGTGTCAACCTCACCTCATAAAGAAGTGAGCCGATCATACCTCGATACTTAGTGATATCTACTGCTTTACCATTTTCGTCTTTGTCAAGCTTGATTGAAGAGCTCATAGGTATTCTCATTGACTTGGAATTCTCCATATCGAACTTCTTTAGCATATTCTTGATATATTTAGATTGATTGATGAAAATGCCTTCTTTGTTTTGTTTGATTTGAAGTCCAAGAAAGAAATTAAATTCTCCCATCATGCTCATCTCAAACTCACTATGCGTACACTTAGAAAATTCTTCACAGAAAGAATTATTAGTAGCACCAAATATAATATCATTAACATATATTTAGACTATAATCATTTCTCCCATTTTTCTTTTTATAAAGAGAGTAGTATCAGCTTTTTTCATAGTAAAACCATTTAAAGTCAAAATTTTACTCAATCTATCATACCAAGCTCTAGGAGCTTGCTTTAAACCATAAAGAGCCTTTTTTAATTTAAAAATATGATCCGGATACTTATGATTTTGAAAACCAGGGGGTTGGGCTGTATATACTTCTTCTAATATGTATCCATTTAGAAATGTACTCTTAATATCCATTTAATATAGGATAAAATTCTTGTGACATGCAAATGTTAAGAGCATCCTTATGGACTCTAATCTTACTATAGATGCGAAAGCTTCTTCATAATCGATACTTTCTTCTTGATTGAAACCTTGAGCCACTAATCTAGCTTTGTTTCTCACAATTACCCTATGCTCATCTACTTTATTTCTAAAGACCCATTTAATCCCAATAACCGATTGGACCTTAGGTCTTGGAACTAATTCTCATACATCACTTCTTTCAAATTGATTTAATTCTTCTTGCATGGCTAACATCCCTGATTCATCATTTTCGGTATCTTTAAAACTTTTTGATTCAATTTGAGATATAAAGGCCATGTTATTGCAAATACTTCTAAGTGATGCTCTAGTCTTAACTCTTTGTAAGGGGTCACCTAGAATTTGGTCTTTAGGATGAGCAGAGTTGAACTTTAAATCTTGAGGAAGAGTAAGAGTATTACCATTTTCGCTTTCCTTTTCTTCTTTAAGATCTTGTTGTAGTTGAATGCCATTCTCTTCATTAGTTTTCTCATTGGCACTTGACTCACTTGAGCTTGGTTCTAAACTTACAACATCATCATCATCTAATTTTCTCTCCACATGAAGAGCGTTAGACTCATCAAAGATAATATATATAGATTCTTCTACTACCAATATTCTTTTATTAAAAACTCTATAAGTCTTACTAGTAGTAGAATAACCAAGATAAATACTAACATCGGATTTTGAATCA
This sequence comes from Trema orientale, assembly GCA_002914845.1. Taxonomy (NCBI): domain Eukaryota; kingdom Viridiplantae; phylum Streptophyta; class Magnoliopsida; order Rosales; family Cannabaceae; genus Trema; species Trema orientale. The sequence goes on from JXTC01000193.1 coordinate 146,502, forward strand.
AATTTACCCAAATTATCTTTAGTATTCAAAATAAAACATTTGCAATCAAAAATTTTAAAATAGCCAATATTGGGTTCTCTACCTTTCCAAAGCTCATAAGGTGTCTTATTCAAAATTGGCCTTCTCATAACTCTATTCACAATATGACAAGCGGTACTAACTACTTCGGCCCAAAAATATTTTGGCAAGCCATTTTCATTTAGCATACTTCGTGCCATTTCTTGTAGGGTTCTATTCTTTCTTTCTACAACTCTATTTTGTTGTGGAGTTCTAGAAGCTGAAAAATTATGATCAAAACTATTTTTGTAGCAAAAAGCTTCTATTTTTTCATTTTCAAACTCACCACCATGATCACTTCTAATAGATATGACAGTATAGCCTTTTTCATTTTGTACTTTCTTACAAAAGATTGTAAGCACATTTAAAATATCATTTTTATGAGCAATAAATAGAATCTAAGTTAATATTAAAAAATCATCAACTATCACAAAAGTATAATGTTTTCCACCAAGACTAGCTACTTTTGATGGTCCAAATAAATCTATGTAAAGTAGTTGTAAAGATCTAGAAGTAGTAATGGTATTTTTGGATTTAAAAGAGCTTTTTACTTGTTTTCCAAATTGACATGTATCACAAACCTTATCTTTTTCAAAAAGTAAATTAGGTAAACTACTAATAAGATTTTTCTTTGAAAGTTTGAAAATAGTATTCATGCTAGCATGTCCAAGTCTTCTATGCCAAAGCCAAGAATCATCTTTTAAAACTGAAAAATATTTATCTTGGCTAAAATATTTTTCAATATCAATAGTATAAACATTATCTTTTCTTTCTCCCTCAAAGATGATTTCTTTTGAACAAGTATCCTCAATTAGGTATTTGGAAGGTTCAAAAATGACTCGATAATCTTTATTACAAGATTAACGTATACTAAGCAAATTGTGTTTAAAACTATCAACAAGTAAAATATTTTCTATAACGGGAGAGGAAGTACTACCAATGTTACCTATACCCAAAATTTTTCTTTTAACATTATCTCCAAATGTGACATGTCATCCATTCTTTTTTGTAAATGATGAAAGTAAAGAATAGTCACCGGTCATATGTTTAGAGCAACCACTATCTAAGAATCAAAAGTTCTTCTTCTTTTGTACCTATAAGTAAGAATCAAACTTTGATTTTTGGTACCCATAATAATTTGGGTCCTTGAGTGTTAGTTCTAGATTCTTTTGGTATCCAAGCTAGTTTTTCACCAAAATATGCATTTTTCTTCACATAGTATAAAAAATTAATATGTCCATCTTGATTGCAATAATACAAGTGTGCTTAGTATCACTAGTACTAGCTTTCACAAAATAGTTTTTGAGGTATTTTTGTTTTATAGAAGATTTGTACCTAATACCTCCTTTGTCAAAAACACATTTTTATCTACCAAACATCATATCAAAATTTTTCTTTCTATTTGTAAATTTGTGGACGATTTTGGTCAAGTCTAAAATCTTTTCATTTAAGGAAGTAATTTTTTTTTTTTACAAAACATTACAATTATTACAAGGTAATTTCACTTCCTTTTCTTTTGTAAATTCTTCAACCATTTTTGACAAACTAAAGATTTCCTTTTTAAGAACATTGTCTTTGAAAATGAATTTTTTATAGTTTTTGTGTAAATCATTGAAATCACTGAATAAATTTTCATATGATAAAGCATAATCACTATCATTCTCACTAAAATCACTACTAGTATCACTATCATTATGAAATTTACTATTAGGTTCAAGTAACCTTACCTCATTTTCTATTCCATGAAGCACATGATGGCAATTTCTTCTTGTTCTTCTCCTTCGGATTCTTCTTCTTCACTATCTTCCCAAGTGGCCTTCATTGCCTTCTTTTTCATTTTTCTTCTTAAGGGACATTCATTTTTCATGTAATCGGGCTTCTTGTATTCAAAGTAAGTGATAGGATCATCCTTCATTTTCTGCTCTCAAAAATCATTACCTTTGGTATTCTTCTTGAAATTCTTCTTTTTGAAATTTAAGTACTTCTTGTACCTTTTGGTAAGTAAGGCAATATCTTCTAGCTCACTATCTGCAAAGTCTTCTTCTTCCTCATGGCTTTCTTGCATAGCGGCTTTAAGTGCAATTCCCTTCTTTTTCTTCTCCTCTCCTTCATCTTCGTTTGTTTCCTTCATAAGAATTTCATGGGTTATAAGAGAACCCATAAGTTCTTCAAGGGGAAGCTTGCTAAGATCCTTTGCTTCTTGAATGGCCACCACCTTGCTTATATATGCTCGAGTAAGACTTCTAAGAATCTTGCTCATCAACTCACCATTTGGAAAGGTTTTTCCTAAAGCACCAAGAGAGTTAATGATAGAGGTAAATCTAGTAAATATTTGAGAAATAAATTCATCCTTTTCCATTTTGAACAACTCATTAATTACTAGTGAAAATATTAGTTCTAGTTTCCTTCGTGGAACTAGTTCCTTGATATGACACTTCAAGCATATTCCACAATTTATGAGCATCCCTAGATTTTCTAACATTATTATTTATGTTCCTATCAAGACCAGACATAAGAATGTTTCTAGCTTTTCTACTTTTGGTAAAGGAGATTTTATCTTTTTCATCATATTCCTCAATGTCCTTTTCTACTTTTACTTCGTTAACAATCTTAGTAATTTTCAGTGGACCTTTTGTGACAGTATACCATAAATCAAAATCAATAAACCTAAGGTATATATACATACGACTTCTCCAATAGTTAAAATCATTTCTATTGAAAAATGGTGGTTTCGATGGAGACAACCCCTTATATTGAAAAAATAAAAATTGGTTGGGCTAGCCATCTCAAAAACGGTTAAGTTTTAAAAATTTGAGCACCAAGCTCTGATACCAATTGTTAGCCCAAGATTAGCTAACCCAAGAAGGAGTGAATTGGGTTTTAAAAAACTTTTGGAAATTTTTCTTGTTAAGCAAGAAAATTATGCAAGTAAAAGCAATAACAAGTAAAAATAGATAAATTGCATGCACAAGCTCAAGATAAATAAAATAAAGAGATAGGGATAGAGAAGTTCAAACACTACTTTGATGAGATTCAACAAATACTTCGGTTTGTCTATGTCCCCAACTCTTCGTAACTTGCTTCGAGCTTTCCACTATCGTATCAAGAGAGTTGGCTTGACCGTCCCTTTTACACAACGAGTGCTTTCTCCTTAGGCACACTCATACCTTTACAATAGGATTGTATCTGGCTCTATCATGTCTAACTCTAATTGTTTAGACTCCGGTGTCAATCTCATCTAAATCGGGTTGTTTATGAATCTGGTGTCAACCTCACCTCACAAATACAAGTTTTGATTTTTTTTGTTGATATACTCAACTAGAATCTCTCTTAAGAATATAATTGATACAAGGTAAGCCTAGAGATAATAAATGGGAATACAAGATATAATTTAGTTTGGCTCAATTGATTTTTGTAAAAAAAAGATTTGAAAGTTTGATTCACAAAAGATGATTTGAACACTTTGAAAGTATGTTTAAAGCAATATAGGAATGTTCAAAAGTTATTTCAAGTGTTAGAAAAGCTTCTATTTATAGACTAGAATGAAAGCTAGCCGTTTTAAACCGTTTGACAAACAATCAATCATTTTTGGTAGATCGAAAATACACTTTCGGTCAACTGAAAATACTAGCCATTGAAAGTACGATTGTAACGGTCGAATTTGAAAAATTGTTAAAAAATTGAACAGGAAAATTGGTCGACCGTTTCTGAGGACCGGTCTGCCGAATCTATCTGAGAGCAGTTTTTGAATTTTATTTCAAGTCTTTTTTTGATTATTTTCGAAATGTGACTTTATAAATTGATCTATTAAGTAATATAGGAACTATAGAAATTCATAACTCAATTTAAAAGCTTGTGTAAGATAAATTTCATATTTTAATTTGAGATAAAAAGGTTTAGCAGTTTTGCTTTGAAAAATTTCTAATTTTTATGAAAAATTTGAGCCATTAAGATCATATAGTGTGTAGACAAATATTCAAATACAAGAACTAAGTATGTAACATTTGCTAATCTAGGTTTTGTAATCTTGAACTTTGTCTTCAAGCTCTTTTCCATAATCCAAATTAAATGTCTTGTGATCCTTTCAATTTAACCTGCTACACACTCAAGTAGATTATTAGTTTTTAATCATATATTTGTTAACTTCAAAATAAGAGTGTGTATGATTGATGATACAAAGTATGAGTCAACACATATAAGTTAATTTTTTTTTAATGGTATGTAACGTTAGATATTTTTGAAAAAGGTATAATGTTATTTTTGAAATTATGAAAAAGAAGGAATAGTTTTTTTAGGAAAAAGTTTTGAAAAAAAATATTAGTATTTAATAGTTTTATATTAACGGTTCGTTTTTTTTTTTAGAATATACATAACATTGGTTTTTTTTTGGAGAGAATATATAATGTTAGTTTTAAAATTATAACAAAGAAGGAATAGTTTTTTAATGAAAAAATTTAATATATATACAGTTAGTTCTTCAGATTAAAATATATATATATATACACGGTTAGTTGTTTTTATTTTTTTTAATGAATGAAAAAAAGAAATAACAATGGAAAGGAGATTAGAAAACAAAATTCCAACTCATAGGTTATATATAGGTTGCTAATTTTTTAAGTTATAAATAACTTTCTATATTTATATACGTATTAATTAGATTTTTATTTTTTGATAAAATTACTAATATCATTATAACTATCAGATCAAAATCCAATAGTTCAAATGAAAATATCCATCAATAGAGTAAAAACAAAAATCACCATTGAAACATGACCCATATATATGTATTATATGTATATTTTGCTCTGTCTTTTTTGAGAAAATTAGTCTTAATAGTATTTCATGAGACTATAAGTTTTTATATTAACATTACCTTTTTAAAGTACCCTAAAAAAAAAAACATTTGCTGTAAAGTTCCGAACTTGCCCTTAAATTTTTCTTGATCTGGTTGATATTTTATTGACTCATTGAGTTTTATGATCTGATTGGTTGGATATTTTTTGCTAACTGATTGAGATTTTGTCTACTAGTTTTGGACGCATATTTTTAATTTGAGGATTAAAACCATAGCATATATATTTTGTTACAAAATTGTTATGTAATTCTAATAGTTAATTATTTTATGATAAATATTAGATTTTAGAATTGCTATTAGAAGCCCCTTTTTTTGGTATATTTAAAATAGTAATTTTCTTAAAAGACATTAAGATTGTTGACCTTTTTTCACCTCATTTTAAGAAATGGTTTTATTTTCAACAATTTAATAAATAGCCTTTTATTTGTTGTTTGTTTTGGCTAATTAATAACCGTTTTTAGTACAATAATTTATGTGGTAATATATTAATTTTATATATAATATATCGATTCTTGTGCATTTGTATATGAATTTTAAACTGTGTATCAAAAAATAGATATTTTTGATATATATATGGGGAGAGCTACGGTAGGGGCGCCCCTACGTAGGGTTACCCGTTATACACCGTTTGATGGGAATCTGTGGGGAATAACGGGAATCTGTGGGGAATCTGTTTATATACAGATTCCCATCAAATGGTGTATAGACAGGGCCCTACGCAGGGACGCCCCTACTGTAGACGCGCCCTATATATATATAACATATTTATAAAAAATGTAATTTGGCTATTTATTATTCTCTTTTTGACAAAATCAGCCACTTCAGCCATTTTTAATAGTGTTTAAAAAATGGACTACTTGCAGTTATACCAATTAGAAGAGCTACTTCAAGGATCCGCCGAATCAAATTATGCGGAGAGCCGAGTTCTTAGCCAATTGTTGAGCCAGAAGCTTAGACCTACAATAGAGTACAACCTCATAAAACGGTGCTATAGGTGGCTCACAAATTTCGTAGAGGACAACTGGAAGCGGATTTGGGTGATTGGCCTTTGGTTTGCTATCTGTGTATGTCTTTTCATATGGAAATTCATTCAGTACAAAAACCGAGCTGTGTTCAAAGTTACGGGTTATTGTATTGCTACAGCTAAAGGTGCGGCCGAGACCCTCAAGTTCAACATGGCCTTAATTCTTCTACCAGTGTGTAGAAATACCCTTACTTGGCTAAGGAGCAACACCAAGTTGGGAGTGTTGGTTTCATATGATGACAATATTAATTTTCATAAGGTAAGATTATAACTGAAAATATTAATTAAATAGCTAATTAAGTATCATACTACATGATAAGTGACTACGATATGAAATTTTTCCAAAGATAATCGCACGTGACAAGGTTTTACTTTCCTAAGAACCATACTAGCTAATCACTATACTGCGTAATGTATTGGCATGGCATTGATATCTAACTATTACCAAAAAAATAATGCTACATAGTAATTTTAGGTATTCTAACACTCACTACAACTTTAATATAGTTATAAGCCAAAATAAATTCCATAATTTATTAGGATAGTATGTGATTGAATTCTAGTCTCAATGTCCTTACATTAAATGGAAAAAAGAAAAAAAAATATTTTGGGTGTTTTTTTTTTCTTTTCCCAGGTAATTGCTGTGGGGATTGCAATAGGAGTTGGTGTACATGCCGGAGCTCATTTAACATGTGATTTTAGAAGGTTAATAAATGCTACTGATGAGGAGTACGGGCCAATGGAGCCATTCTTCGGGCAAGAACAACCAAAGAACTACTGGTGGTTCATGAAAGGCGTAGAGGGGTGGACCGGGATAGTCATGGTGGTGCTAATGGCAATAGTTTTCACCTCAGCACAACGTTCATTCAGAAAAAATAAGCTATACCTCCCTAAAATCCTCAAAAGACTTGCAGGATTTAATGCCTTTTGGTACTCCCACCACCTGTTTGTCATTGTTTACGTCCTCTTTGTCATTCACGGATATTATCTCTATCTCTCCAAGAAGTGGTACAAAAAGACTGTAAGTTAATTACTCTGTATATTTCAAGCGTTATCATTATTATGATTATTATTATTATTATTATTATTATTATTATTATTATTATTATTATTATTATTATTATGATGTTGGACAATGTTGTGGTATTATCTATCAATGGACTGATGGAGCTCAATCTAATAATGGTGTAGGATTCATCCAACGGATTCCTAGTCCATTTTTACTTTAGTACTTTATTTTGAAACATTTTTTCTATTATTAGATTTGATCCAATAATTTAAAAGGACAGAGCTCTACCAGTACATCTTATTTTTGTGCTCTACTGCAAAATTCCCCTATGATGTTTTGGAGTCTTAAATCTGATTTTGTTTTTATTTTCTATCATTATCGTAGACATGGATGTATCTAGTTCTTCCAATCCTTTTTTATGCATGTGAACGCTTGCTTCGTTTATTTAGGTCCAAGTACCAGAAAGTTGAGATCAAAAAGGTAACTTTTTTCCCCATACTTGTATTGAGCATAATTTAGTACTGGTTTATTAGTTTGTAATAATGAATAATAAATTAATTCTCATTTTTAAAATTTTCAGGTTAAACTGTATTCTGGAAATGTGCTAGCACTACAAATGTCCAGACCACATGGATTTAAATATAGTAGTGGGCAATACATATACCTAAATTGTTCGGCTATTTCCCCATTTGAATGGTGAATTAAAAACTATTTTCTTAATGCTTATGTTCTTATATATGAGACTATCATTGTGTAGTTGATATCAATGAGTACTATTGATCATATCTCAGGCATCCTTTTTCAATTACTTCCACTCCTGGAGACGATTACTTAAGCGTTCATATTCGCATATTGGGTGACTGGACAATGCAGCTTAAATCCATTTTCTGCAAGGTATATACACTCTTTTTGCGTATCACTAATCAATTTATCAGTTAGTTTTCTGGCATTGATATAGATATAATATAATCTTAATTTTTTGATTTTGGCTTCTTATTCTTATAGATATGCCAGCCTCCATCTATTAATCAAAGTGGTCTTCCAAGAGCTGAAATTGATCAAGTCAATTATAAAACTAGGTATACTTCTATAGTCACTAATTTTCAACTAATCACATAATTCACTGTTAATTTAAGTCTCACATTTTATTATGTAATAGCCTACTTAATTTTACGTTCGAATTGTCAAAATTTATCAATCTTTTAACAGAATTTGATCACTCTGAACTTTCACTTATGTTCTACTCAATTGATCACATCTTCCAAACTGGCAGGATGCCAAGGCTCCTAGTTGACGGTCCATATGGTGCACCAGTACAAGACTATAAACAATACGATGTTATCCTCCTAATAGGCCTCGGAATTGGCGCCACACCTATGATCAGCGTTCTCAAAGCTGTTCTTAATGATGTACAACAATATAAAGAGATCGAAGATGGGTTGGCAAAGAGTGGAGTTAAGAGCAAGCACAACGACATGAAAAACGCCTATTTCTACTGGGTCACTCGGGAGCAAGGCTCGTTTGAGTGGTTCATGGATTTGATGAATGAGGTGGCGGAGAAGGACATTTATGGGGTTATTGAGCTTCACAACTATTGTACTAGTGTCTATGAAGAAGGAGATGCTCGCTCTGCCTGGATAACTATGCTTCAGTCTCTTTATTATGCTAAGCATGGGGTTGATATTGTGTCAGGGACAAGGGTCAAGACCCATTTTGCAAAACCAAATTGGCGTCGTGTCTTCGAGCACTTAGCAACAAAGCATGTCAATCAACGAATTGGTAAGTACTTGATTCCCAAGCTAATTGACTTTCTTAATATGCTATTCCATATATATCAGCTATTATACTACTTTTTATGTAAGAGTTCATATATATGGAAAAAAGTTAGCATCCCTCGGTTACTAAATTATATGCTTCTAATTAAAGAGTCATATTATACGTCTTGAATATATGTAAGAGCATTAAAGATTTGATGTTACAATGAAATCTCTTGCATGAGTGATCTACACATTCACGTTGACTATGAAAAGGGTTTTTAATCAATCTATAATAAACATAATTTTTTTCATTTTCAGTAGACATATTTCACTACTGTAACAGATAGGGACATAACAACTTATTAATCACATTAGTTGGTATAAAATAATACATGCATGCGAGAGCTCGCACAGATTAAGGTAGAAGGTCAACATTGTACACTTCCTGCATTTGTTTTGAATAATTGTTATGGTTTTATTAATTTTATTTTCTTTTTTCTTTTTTCTTTTTTTGCTGTAGGTGTGTTTTATTGTGGTGCGCCTGCATTAAATAGGGAGCTAAAGCGGCTATCTCAAGACTTCTCCCGGAAACTAACCACTAAATTCGATTTCCACAATGAGAACTACTAGAAAAATTATAGGAATAATAACAAAAATATCCTTTGGGTTTTGATGAAATACTCAATATATCCCTTCAGTTTTCATAAAATATAAAAATATCTCTTCTGATTGACAAATTAATACAAATTTCACTCCT
>JXTC01000193.1:156094-193292 GCA_002914845.1 Trema orientale
AAAAAAGATCCGAATCAAATTTAGTTGCTTATTTATTTATTTCAGATTCTTTCTATTTTTTGATATTGGGTATAAATGATTTTTTCTCTAAATATGGACTTGGGTGTTTTTAAAAAAAAAACTGTTTTTTTTTTTAACAGAATAAATGGATGGAAGTGAAAAAAGGACCAATAGTGCAACACTTTTGTGAGGTTTGAGATTTAAATGCCAAAATTTAAAGTTAAGGGACCTAAATGCTAAAATTTAAAGGTTAGGGACCTAAATACTAAAGATACTAAAAATTAGGGATTTTTGCTACAAATTACCCAAAAAATAATAAGACTTTTCTTCACTAAATCTTCTTATTCTTAGTCATTTTTCTCTTTCATTCACCATTATTTTTTTCCTCACTGAACATTATTTATTACTCTTTAAGTAAATATTTGTTTTATTACAAGTTTAGAAAAGGGGTAATCTTGACATTTTACTTATTAATTTTGACCTAATAAGCTATATAGATGAAATTTATATTAATTTGCAAATTAAAGAGGATATTTTTGTAATTTACGAAAATTAAAAGGATGTATTGAGTATTTGATCAAAATTCACGAGATATTTTTGTTATTATCTCAAAATTATAACTATATAATGATAAAGTGATATAACGATAGAGCGCAACAGAAGATATTTAAAAGTAACTCAGAACTATGGCCGGTGTTGAGGACACTGAGACTGAGAGGCAAAACAGAAAGAGCACTTGTAATCCATTGTTGTTCAGTCTTCTTGCTCTAATTCTCCTTGTACACTCATTTTTTCATAAAGACCATTTGTAATTTTAAGTAAAAATTGTCTCTTTAATTTCATTTTTAACATACAGCATCACCAAGTTCTGTGCAGATCTATCATGTCTTTTTATGCAAGAAAAATATAGCTCTTTGAACCTCTTAACCCTTGGAGTGAGGAACTTCAGATTTAGTAAGCCATAGGTTAGATTTAACGGTTTATAAATTGTTGCAATTACAGTACCATCATAACAACAATACTAATGAATATTTTCTAGCTCTCAGAAACCAGGATACGGACAGGGGTTCTTGTGTTGCCCCAGATTTTTGTTTTCTTATCCCAACAAGACCCCCAAGCCAAAAGTTGAGTTCTTGCATCACTAACTCTGTATAAATCAATCTCCACCAACCATCTTGAAGCTCTTGTTGACTTTTGTAGCCACTTCTATTCAATCTTTCAATTTAATATTCTCCGTGTAATTTTGTTGAAGCTCATCTTAACTGCTCTAGCGACTAGGTAGAAACTGCAAAAAGATGACATTCTATCTCAACTTATTTTTCAAATGCAATGCGGCGCCTAGGAACTCCCCGTAACTAATTGTTGCCCTGTTATGTATTTTTTGTACCTGCAAATCGAAAAATTTGGCTTCCTTGAGAATACTCGATATATTATTCAACAAACAATTTATAACCTATTTATCGACTTATTTCTAATGGGATCACCAATATAAAAAGAAGAGAATATGAGTATGACGAAGAGACGCATGAGTATGATGAAGGAATCATATTTCATAAACAAATTCTACTCTTCCTTACACTTGAGTAACTTTCTCCTCAGACTTTATCACCAAAGATGAAATCTCTTTCGAAGTAATATATAAAAATAGACCTTATTAAAAGAATTCTCTTTCATAAGGATTATAACAAATCATATAGATCAATTCAGGACTACATTTCAACCTCAGCAAGCGTTTGGTTGAAAGTTAAAACCAGGCCAAAGCCCAAAGACCAATAAAAGAAAGACGAAAGAGTGTAAAACATAAAAGTTTTGTAATTGTGGGAAATTTCAAGAATTGTATTTTATTTCAACGTACCTCTTGAATTTTGGGATATGACCAGGTAGTGTAAACTTCTATATTTAGAATAAATCCTAATAATTTCATACTGTTTTCTGAATTTCCTTCTTTTTCTACATCTACTTGTAGTCTATTCATACAGTTGTATTCTATCAATAAAACATAGAATTCAGATTTTTCACGACATCTGGTTACAATAATCTTAAATTAATCAATGACTCATGTGGTTATAAAGGTGATTGAAATACTTTAGTATTACTTTTTCAAATACTTTTTCTTCAGCACAAGTTCTGTTTTCAAATGATTATTTGCAAATAAACTTACAGTTGGCCTCAGAACAGATAGTCCCTTGAGATGATCTCCACATTGTTCCAATTCAGCCATAAGTTCTTTATAAGTTATTTTACCCCTTTTGTATTTGTCCTCCATCTTGAACCTTTCTTTGAGGCCAGCTATTTCTTCTTGGGATAAGGACTGTGCAATTAGCTGTGAAAGAAAAAGGAAAGAAACAAATTGAATAAATTCAAATCATCTGTTTGTTAAGGCAATGAATTATGTGTCAAACCATTCAGTTATTTAGAACAGTCAGAGACTTACTATAGCAGCCTCTTTCTTGAAACTGTTTATTTCAGAAGACGGCTTCAGACTCAATACCTTGGAACCAAGTTGAACCCAGGGATGGCCTGCAAGAAATTGAAACAGCAGCTATTGATGAGTAAAGTATTTGTACATAGGAGGAAAAAAAAAGATGATGACAGGAATTATTAATAAAGCAGCTCAAATGAACAACCTGTGCTCTCCCCGAAAGTTGTAAACGATAAGATCTAAGATAGAATTGTTAAATCCTTTAAATTGCTCTTGTGGCAATAAGAATCAGATCAATATTTTTGAATCTAAAGTGGGACATGATTAATATGCAGAGTATCCAGTAAAACACGTGATATCTAAACAATGTTGGGCAAATTTTATACTCCCACTACAAAAAACTCTTATGGAAACCAACAGAGTACAAAAATTTAAAGGGCTGCACCTTGTTTGCTTAATCTCCTTTTTCTTGTCCATTTTTCAAGTGGCAAGTACATTGAGATTCAGTGTAATATCGACTGTTTTACAGCACTCTTTGACTAAACGCAAAAGTGAAATTATGGCCTAAAAATGTCCAAATAATTCATTTATTCTTTCATTAGCAACAAAGGCTCTATTCAGCACCATGTTTCAGCTATACCAGAAACCGCATAAACCAATTAACAATTCAAAAATAAATAAAAAAAGATCGAAAGCGAGTCAAAAAAAAATGCCACAGACTCACGCAAAATGTCATGTGCAGATATACGCCTACTGGGCTCTTTATCAAGCATTCTGTTTACCAAGTCTTTGGCGCCTTCAGAAATACTAGGCCATGGATCCGACGAAAAGTCCAGATGATCATGCAAGACCATTTTAAATATCTCTTCCTCGCTGTCTATAAGATATACAATGAGGAAAGAAAGAAAGATCACGTATAAATATAGAACAGAAATAAATCACCTATAATAAATACAATAATGAGACTAGCAGGTCAAACAATCATACCGCCTTTAAATGGTAGGCTTCCAGATAACAGAAAGTAAAGAATCACTCCAGCACTCCACACATCTGCTTCTGGACCATATCGCTTCTTGAAAACTTCCGGTGCAACAAAATATGGGGTGCCAACCACATCACTAAATTTATCTTCTGCAGGGAGAAGAAACATCAAATCTTTATCAACTCCTCAAGAAAGCATCAGATTATCTCATTCTATGAAGCGTAAAAAGAGCAATATAATTAAGTACTTTACAGTATTGCATGCTTTCCTTAAAAGGTGTAAAATAGCTTGCTAGGAAACTAAAATCTTAAGTTTCACATTGTTTACATGACATTTGAAAAAATATATATATTGTACTACAATTAGAATACCAGGCTTGAAGAAAACGGATAATCCAAAGTCAATAATTTTGAGAGGTGCATCGTCCTCCCAGTTGACAAAAAGAAAATTGTCTAGTTTAATGTCTCGATGCATAACCCCCAAAGAATGGCAGGCTTCCAGAGCTTCAACTATCTTCCGAGTAAGCGTGGCTGCTTTTCTGTCCCCATAATTCCGACCCCAGCAAATAGCCTCTGATAGATCACCACCTTCACATAACTCCATAACAATACAAACTGCTTCAGCATTCTCATATGCCTCTTTTATAGATATCACATTTGGCTGTCCTGCCAAATGGTGCATTATCTGAATCTCCCTCCTCACATCCTCTGCATCCACATCGGATATTATCTTGCGCTTTTCAATTGATTTGAAAGCATACTCTTTTCCTGTTGCCTTCTCTACACACAGAAATGTCCTCCCAAATTCCCCTGCTCCTAGTTGCCTATCACAAGTGTAAAAATCTTCGAAGTTGCTAGTTTTGGTTTGTAAAACAGAACCGACCCAGGGTATAGCACTAGCCACCCTCTTCAAATGTCGAGGCTTCACGGTATCTAGGGATGCTGAAGGGGTTTTAGGTTTTTCTTGGGATGGTGGAGGGCCTTTAGGTTCTTCTGGGGATAGTAGATAAGTTCTAGATTCTACTTCTGGTGGTTTGTTTTGGACTGGCAATGGTGATTCGAGCTTCTTGGTTTTGGGGGAATGTTGATCAGGTTTAGGTTCAAGTTCTGGGATTGTCACTAGTTCTGGTGGTATGTTTCGGAGTGACAAATGTGATTGAAGCTTCTTGGATTTGGGGGAATGTTGATCAGTTTTAGATTCAAGTTCTTGGATTGTCACTAGTTCTGGTGATATGTTTCGGAGTGACAAACGTGATTCAAGCTTCTTGGCTTTGGGGGAATGTTGAGTTGTAGGTTCAAGTTCTGGGATTGTCACTAGCTCTGGTGGTTTGTTTCGGAGTGGCAAAGGTGATTCAGGCTTCTTGGTTTCGGGGGAATTTTGATGTTGATCTGTTGTAGGTTCTTCTGGGATTGTCACTAGTTCTGGTGGTTTGTTTTGGACTGCAAAAGGTGATTCCTGCTTCTTGGTTTTTGGGGACCGTTGATCTTGATCCTTTATAGGTTCTTGTAGGAATGTCACTTGTTTCTTGGTTTTTGGGGATTGTTGATCTGTTGTTGGTTCAAGTTCTGGGATTGTTGCTAGTTCTGGTGGCATGTTTCGGAGTGGCAAATGTGATTCAGGCTTATTGGTTTCCAGGGATTGTCGATCTGTTGTAGGCTCAAGTTCTGAGATTGTCACTAGTTCTAATGGTTTGATTTGGATTGGCAAATGAGACTCAGGTTCCTTAGATGCCGCACTAGTATCCGAAATCATGTCACCTGGATATTGGAACCGCCAAACTACAGGTAAAACTGATGGAACGGATCCATTCACGGTGATCTTCCTACTACCCAAAGTATTCCCCATTTGATCCAACTCTTAGTTCCCTCCTTTAGAGTTGTACAGCTCTAAACATCAAGATCCAATGCAACTGAAACTGTTAACATAGACACAGTACTACATTAGATCCAATCTTCAGCATGCTCAAGTCAAAATCCCCTTTCCACACGAAATGCACCCCCCCACGAAAAAAAAAATAAAAAAAATAAAAAACTTTTGGTACTGTATTTATAAAATTAATACCTAAATGTTTCTAAAAATTGTACTATGACCCTATTTAAAATTCACAATTTTTTCAATTCAAATTGATGAATAAGGCCCAACCACATTATTCTTCAAATATACATGATTTTAATGGAAGAGAAATTCTCTAAAAAAATGGAGAAATGAATTTTATTTTGTGCAGGTTCAAAACAAAAGTTCTCATTCATTTTAACACTAGTATCAAGTTTGACTTGTAAATCTAAGATTCATTTATCAGGTAAAGGTGGATGTAAATGAAATACGAAGGAAAAAAGAACACATTTATATGTCAAAAATGAATTAGTGTAACTTAATACAAGGTAAACTTGAAAACAGAATAATAATAACAATAACAATGCCCCCAGCTGGAAAACTTTTCTGGCTCCCCTCTGTAGATGGGGAACTATAAAAGCTAGAAAAGAAAGGGAAAAATTATAATCAAAGCTAGCTTAGACCAAAGTTTCAAGAATAAAAGCATAACTTGACAGAATTCTATTAACATTCACAGCTTATCTCTGCCTGAGTTAGTCTCAAAATAGAATGCAGAAAAAGAAACCCAAAAAAGATCAAGGCCTCAGTTGAGTTTGACCAATGATTAAATCAACAATAATCACTACAAAAACAAATACAAATAAGACCCTCTTATTTTTTTGGATCCCAGAACCACCCACTAAAAAAATGCAAGATCAGTAGAATAGGAATTTACCAAGACCAAATAAAGTCAACATTGAGAAAACAAAATCATCAAGCCAAACCTCAACAAGCTTGACAATAAACAAATGGGCAAAACGAATATGAACTGATAAGAAAAGGTAAAAACAGAAAATGGAGCAAGAGACTGTGAGAGAAGAAATGGGTATTACCAGTTTTTGTTTTGTTGATTTTGGAGAAGAAAGAGAGAGAGAGTTTGAAGTGGGTTTGTCTCAAACTCAAATGTGTTGTTGGTCTTCTTCCTCATTTCCATTTTTCTGTCTATTCTACCAACGAGTTTCGCCGATACTAATTTATTCGCAACTTGGCCAAGGTCAACATACACAACACGCTCTGTTCTTCTTGGATACTTCTATCAAAACTTTGGATAGTTGCAGGGCCGGCTCAAGCTCTTTTGAGGCCTAGGCAAAATCTTTAAAAGGCCCTTTAAGAAAAATGACGAAAAAAAAAGAATTTAAGAGGATTTTGAGAATTTTTTAAGATCTCCTTCTTGTGATTGAACCAAAATTTCTATTATCCGTTTTTTTTTCTTTTTTTTAAATTTTTTTTTCA
Source organism: Trema orientale (assembly GCA_002914845.1). Taxonomy (NCBI): domain Eukaryota; kingdom Viridiplantae; phylum Streptophyta; class Magnoliopsida; order Rosales; family Cannabaceae; genus Trema; species Trema orientale. The sequence goes on from JXTC01000193.1 coordinate 162,823, forward strand.
TACTGAGTGTATGTTTTCTAATACACATAATCAATAAATGAATGAAAATATGTACACAACACAAAAATAATAAAAAGAAGTAAAACTGATGTAAAATTCAAAAAACAATTATCAAGAAATTAACTCAAAAAAAAAGAGTTTGAAAGATATAACTTGAAGATCTTTAAACTATTTGTATAGTTTAATCTTTTTTCGTCCATTTCGTTGCTTGTAAAAAACCTTATCAGGAGAATCTTTTTGAGATTCAATTAGTTTTTCAACTCTCTTTTTTCCGTAAGATTCTCATAACTGGATTTATATTTTCTATTAGATTCTAATTATTATTGATAATTAAACTATGTAGAATATAAATACCTTATTAACAAAAATATAATACCTTACAAAAAAAAAGCCACAATAAAAATTGAAATAATTAGAATAAATCCTAAACATGACTGAGGCCCTAATGCTATGCTCACCCTTATTTTTGGTGAGTGTTGTATGGATCGTATGTCTTGAAGATATACTTTGTTTTTTTTTTTTTTTTTTTTTGAGATTGGCATTTTTTTTTATGTTATACACATATAGGACATGGCCAACAAAATTGTTGTGAGTGGATGAAGTTTTGTAGGCTTATAGCTTCAAAAAATAAAATGGTAATTGTTGTATGAATGGGCTCACTTTAGCTAATTTTTTCTTTTTTAAAAAAAAATAAATAGTTTAGGCCTTTTCTTAGTCAAAATGGGGCCTTTCATGTATATTTTTTTTCCTACTAATGGGCCTTGATTCTCATGGGGCTCTAGGCAATGGCTTTAGTTGCCTAGCCTTGGAGCGGCCCTGGATAGTTGACGGATAAATATTCCTTTTCGTGAGGGGGGATTTACACTTGGCTCTACTAAATCCTTGTCATGAAAACTGAAACTCGCTTAATGTTTTCAAAACTAATTCATATTGTCACATCACATATGTAAAATCATCTAGATACCTTATTTCTCTAATAAACTCTAATACTTCAGACACCACAGTCCTGATTTCAACCGTGGCGGCAGCGCTTTTGCTCGATTAGGGTCAAAAAATTTCAACCATGGGCGAACTTGTTCGGTCACCTCTCCTGATAGTTCTGATCGTTTTTCGACCGGCGGCCAAAAAATTTCAACTCCGATTTTCGACAGAGGTCGAACCTATTTGACTAAAGTCGAACAATTCGACTGGAGTCGAAGCCATCGGTCGAAAATTTTTAACCAGCATTCGACCGCACTAAAACAATTTCGACCTTAGCTGCTTTCCCGGTACTACCTTCATCACTTTTGACTTTTTGACTTGGTTGAAAATTTTCGTCTGGGTCAAGTCAAGAGTAATTTTGGAATTATGAAATATTCATTAAATGACATGGCAATAAAAGTCTTACTTTTGTAAATGATTTATAAGTTATCCTTCTTTTTATCACATGTATTTAAAGATGATCAACAATGATAATCTCCCTTTGTGAGCTTAGTAGCTTTAGGTCATTTTTCAATGTTGTAATTATATTTTTTAGTAATAAAAAAAAGGAGGGAGGGGGGCTACTAGTATGACAACTCTATTAAAGTATGACCATAAGAGTATCTAATCCCACTAATGAGAATGTTCGCNTAGTTGTTTTAGTTTTACTTATAAATTTTTAGAAAATTCAAGCTATACGCCCATTCAAAATTTTAGATTTCAAATATGCCCCCGTTTACCCATTTCCAAGTTTATAACTTTTAAGTTTTATGTATAAATTTTCAAGACAAATCGAATTACGCCCCATTTGATAATTGAAATTTTAGTTTTTTTTTTTTAATGAAATTCCTCATGAGGTTATATTAAAAACTGATTAAATGAATCTATCAATTACACAGTATAAACAAAGAGTCAAAAACAATCCTACCCAAGAGAAAAAACAACACCATCAAATCCCACAACTAGCAAGTGTGAGACTAAAAATAGTGAGGTGAGTGAGTCAGTCCAGTAAGAAGCAGACAAAATAAATTCCACCACCTTGAGAGACAGCAAGCTCCTCAAAGGCATTCATCAGTATACGCCACAGTAGACCTCTGACGTCCATCAGTAGGCGCCGTTGCAGACCTCTGGTATTCATCAATAGACGCCATAGCAAACTCCTTTGAGTCATAAATATTTACACCATAACCCATTAATATCAAAGAAAGATCTTTGACATGGTAAATCTTGCAGATTTGGCTATCAAATTTCAAATATGGAAGAATACCAACAAACCAGCAACAAAAGACATAAAAAGAAAATAACAAAACAACCTAAAACCTACACAGATATATAAACGAGTGGGATAAATAATTCATAGAACTAAATCTATAGAATACAACCTTCACAAAAGCAGAAAGACTTATTACAACGAAAAAATAAAGAAAAGAACAGAAAAATCCCTACTAGAGAGAGATCTCTAATAGATCACCCCCTCCAGTAGGTTACAAACCTAAAAAAAAAAAATCAAAATTTCACTCTGGCTTCAACACATAAGCTGAGAGGAGGAAGAGTGCAAACAATTGAAATTTTAACTATGCCCTTATTTTTTAGGCTTTTTATTACCAAAATCCCCTGAACTTGGAATAATTTAATAAAATTAACTCTGAACTCAATTTTTTAGAGCAAAACCCCTGAACTCGGAACAATTTAATAAAATTAATCTTGAACTCAATTTTTTAGAGCAAAACTCCCTGAAGTCTCCTAATATTAGAGCAAAATCCCTTGAAGTCCTCTAACATTAGTTTTGTTAGAAAAAAAAATGTCTATATTAATTTTTTTGTACTATTAAGTCCTTATTCTCTTATTTATGACTTTTAGGTCCTTAATATTATTTTTTTATTTTTTATTTTTTTATTTTTTCCAATTCTTTTTTTTAAAATAATAATTTCTCTTTATTTCCAATTTTATCAGTGCGGATTGATAACTTATCCCATTATAATTTTTTCTTGTTTGATTTTTTTTGGAATAAAATATTTTTAATATTAAAAGCGATTAACGTAAAATAAAAAAAATAATACTAAAGATCTAAAAGTCATAAAAAAGAGAATAAGGACTTAATAGTAAAAAAAATTAATATAAACATTTTTTTTAATAAAACTAATATAAGAGAACTTCAGGGGGATTTTGCTCTAATATTAGGAGACTTCAGGAGATTTTGCTCTAAAAAATTGAGTTCGGGTTAATTTTATGAATTATTTTGAGTTCAGGGGGTTTTGGTAATAAAAAATCTATTTTTTATTAAAAATATCTAATTAATATAGAATAATCATATTCATTTTGATGCTAGAGTTAAAAGAAAAGGAAAAAGAAAAAAAAACCCTTCCATTTCTAAAATTAATACATTCTTTTCTACCTAAATTAATTTTAAGAACTCAATTAACCTGATTTACAAATAATTAGGGAAAGAGTTAATATATATATATATGGGCCATGTTTCAATGGAGATTTTTGTTTTTGCTCCATTGATGGGTACTTTCATTTGGACCATTGGATTTTAATCTGATGGTTATAATGATATTAGTAATTTTATAAAAAAATAAAAATTTAATTAAATATTTATGACTTAAAAAATTAGTAACCTATATGTGACCTATGAGTTGGAATTTTTTTTTCCAATCCCCTTTTCATTGTTTTTTCTTTTTTTCATTCTATTGTTTATTTTTATTAAAAAATAAATAGAAAAACAAGTAACCGTATATATATATCTAGATATATTTTTTTCTAAAGAACTAATTGTATATATATATATTAAATTTTTCATTAAAAATGAGTCCTTTTTTTTAATTTCAAAACTAACGTTATATATCTCCTAAAAAAAAAACTAATGTTATGTATATATTCTAAAAAAAAACAACTAACCGTTAATATAAAACTATTAAATACTAATTTTTTTATCAAAAGTTTTTCTTAAAAAAACATTCTTTCTTTTTTATAATTTCAAAACTAATATTCCCTTTCATTATAAAAAAAAAACTAACGTTACATCTCATATAAAAACAAAATTAACATTATTTATATTCTCAAAAAAATTACTTATTCATATTAGTAGCATAATATGTTCAAATTAAATGAAATTTAAAAAATTAAACTTATAAGTTAAAATCAAAAAAAGAAAAGAAACAAATAAAAAAGAAAAATAATTGAATAAAACATTAATTGATCAAAAATAGATGAAATTACTTGCTATTGTAGGTCATATTCAACTTGATAATTTTACCCATCCATGGAGCAAAAACAAAAATCTCCATTGAAACATCACCCTATATGGAATAAAATAAATACATATTGTCTTCTAGATGAAACATGAATAAAATAAATACCAAAAAAATATTTTGTTTTAAAATGATTTGATTCGTGTTTTGAATAAGGGTATTTTATTTTTTTCTTGTTTGAATTTTGAGTAAATTATTATTTATGTTGAATCTGTTTATAATTGTCTATTTTAACCAAAGTTACTGTTTTTTTCCCACCAAGTAATAATTGAGGAATCAATTGAGGGACCAAAAATAGGTGGTGAATTTCCTTAAAAAATATATATATAGGTGGTGAAAACTGAATAGAACCACCCTTGTAACATGACTCACACTACTCCATTTGATGGGCTAAGGTGACACGCTCCATCATTCGATGTGGTAAAACCCGCCCGAAGGGTTCTCAGTGAACATTCTCGTTAGCGGAATTAGATGCTCTTATGGTCATGCCTAAGGAGAGTTGTCATACTAGTAGCCTCCTCCCTGTGCCCCTAAGTATGTGATACAATAATATGTAGTTGCAGTGACGCTAAATATGCTAACTCTTGTATTTTACTTCTAGAGTTCATCCTCATATGTCAATAGTACTTACATTTTTTGTAAGTAACTACAGAAAAATTCATACTAATTAAAGGATCGGATTTGTTGCCTTTAGCCGACTTGTGGAGTAATGATGGATTTATCATCAGAGCATTGTTGCGTTTTATTGTAACTAAGTAGTAGATAATCTCATTAATACATTTTTTGACATGTTAATTGGATTTTCTAAACTATTCTAAGTAGCTGGGAGGAGTCCTCTGCAGGGTATTCGAGATAATTTGACTGCTTTTTATGGAATTATAGGTTTTGGTTTAGCTTCATTCTTGGTTATCGGGCAGTTTCTTTCTGTTCAAGTAGATCTGGGCAAAGAACAGTATATTGCACATTTTATCCTTCATAAGTATGTTATGAGTCTTTGTATTGCCACAATATTGCTTGATTAGAGTCAAATCGCATTGCTCTCTTGTTAATTATACGTGGATTAGGAAAGCGGTACCATAATACCATCAACTATGGATTTTTGTAACGTCATTGTTCAAAACTGCACAAAATCCAGGAGATTCTCAACTCCTGTCTTCTTAAGATTCAAATGAGCCGAAACATTATAGCACCTATATCTTGCAGGCTATATGACCATTTACTTGACATTTTAGGTATGGGTTCTAAATTACAAATGGTACTACATTTGCTTACTTCGGTTGAAGCTTGTTTCCCAAATCGCCGAAAAAACAATTACCCTTCTTCGCCAAACTCCTTTGTGAATCTCTCATGTACCTCAAGATCAGCTTTACTAACAGTTGGCTTTTGTCTTGAAAGTACCTTAATGAAATCTGCTCCTTTAATGGGTGGTGGTAGAATCTGCAGACAAAAGTTTGTGTATCCACACTTAGAAAATTTTCACAGCCAAAGAGGTATGCACATAAGAAGATGATGGCATGCTTTCGAGTCATCTAGTCATCTAGAGAAGTGAAGGTTACCACCCATGATCGTCTGAAACTCCCATATGTTTGTTGATATGTTCCATGAAACGCAATTATCACGTATAATGTTTCGGAAAGTGAACTCTTCACAAAAAGTATGCCAATGTCTTAAGAGTTCATACCTTTGAACCAAGGCCCTGTGCATCAAGTTCCTGCAATGTGATCTCGACAGCTCCTCGTTTAGTTAGTTCACAAGGAACCCACATGCCTTTAGAAGTCTTCCTAAAGAATTTAGCGTCCCTGGTTTTACGAACAGGTTCGAATAACACATCCTTAACCTAAAAAACAAAAGTCACCAGGTAACTTTGATTCATGTCAGCCAAACTAAGACATGAGGCTCTTTATATAGCTAGAACTTACACAGACAGATATATCTGAACCAGAGAATCCTTCTGTCTTCTGGGCCAAATGCTCAAAATCACTTTCAGTTAAGTTGTGAGGAGTATCTCCAAGATGCACCTGCACTATGAGAGAATCAAATTACTCACAAGCTAATTTAAGAACCAACGCAATGATTTACAGAGAAGGCTTAATTGAGCATTGCTCTCCTCTTATATTCTAGACTAACATGGTACCTTTAACATATGTTGCCTTGCCTTCATATCTGGGAGAGGGATGTAAATTCGCTTATCAAAACGTCGACGGATAGCCTGTACTTGCATTGCATTAGTCTTCTACCACGAAGGGAGATCATTATAGTTTATTCTATTTAACAAGCTGCCAACAAGATCAGAACGGTGACATTGTCTCACCTGATCCAGAGCATATGGTGTATTAGTGGCTGCAAGAATAAGAACTTTCTGGTCGTCATTCCCCACTCCCTGAAAATTAGTAAAACAAAATCACAGTTCAAGTCACAAGAAGGTACATGGAGAGGTCGATTTAAAACATATCATAACTGGGATTTGAAAGAGCTGACATCTAAAAGAAAATTGCCATTCAAAGGAGAAAAAAAGAAATAGAGAATGAATATATTGTACAACTTGAGATGATGCAATTAAAGAAAATTTAACATGAGATGGTCTTGCTGTTTCATAACATACATAGAATGATCAATAATATGACTTGGCCAAAATTTTCAACCATTTGAATTCTGATTCTCCTCAATCTTCCTACAAGGTGGATCTACAGTACTTCCAAGAACCATAACAATTGAACTACATCAGTCATGTGGACAATTCAGTTCAACACTTGCACCTAAAATGAAGTTTATGATACTTCTTCATTTCCCAAAAACAGAAAGTACCTGCATCTGAACAAGAAGTTCTGTTTTGATACGTCGGGAAGCTTCACTCTCATTGCTTCCGCCTCGTTGGCCACACAAGGAATCTATTTCATCTATGAAAATTATAGAAGGAGCATTATCACGAGCCATTTGGAAAAGATTTGAAACAAGCTTTTCACTTTCCCCCATCCATTTTGAGACAAGGTCTGATGAAGACACACTGCAGGGACATCACAGTGCTTTTCAATGTACCAAATAAATTTATCTATAAACAAGTATAACTGAAATATAATTTAATGTCGGCAGACAATCTGTATTGCATTCATCAAAAGTAAAATGTTAAAATACAATTTGCTTTGTATTGACATCATAGATCATAAAACCATGCATAAACAGGTGACACAGTCCTAGTACAATGCCCACTTCAAACGTTCTAAAATTGAAAGTTGATTACTTGTTAAACATCGAAAGTTAAATCTTAATCCTAGTTGCATTGCTTAATTCAGACAAAAACTGCCTTTCGTACTCGATAACATTCACTAGAATATTGACACCATGAAATGTTTTCATATGGAAGACAAATTGATATATTTGACAGTAAAGGGGCCATCAATACCGCGCTAGATGAGTTTCTGTACTTCAATGTACAACAACAGTAACAGCAAAGAGAAACTGAAACCTTTGCACAATAACTACACTTGTATCTGCAATCACAGTCCAATTGCCTCAGATGCATAAAATCATTGATTGATATGGTACCTGAAGAAAGTTGAATCTGCTTCTGTTGCGACAGCCTTTGCCAAATAGGACTTCCCTGTTCCAGGTGGACCGTATAATAGGAAAGCCCTCCATGGTCGTCTCTTTCCTAAACAAGTAAACGATCACACATATCTGCTAATGTCAAGATGGACTGTACGATGTAACATCCCAAGCTTTCAAAGACAATTACACAGGAACAAGAAGCATTAGAATTGAAGAATATAACAACTGTCATCAGTTCATTCGCCTATAATTGTTGAAATATCACGTTATTGTGCTGAAGAGTTCATGTCCTGCCTATTGCTTAAAAGGATAATCAATCTAAGTCGTATACCATAGAGCATGTCAGAATTTGAACATCTACTCAAGCATTCAAAAGCTATATGCTCTCTTAGTCGAATATATATCGTGATTAGCGAATTAGTTCTAGCAAACTCCTCTGCCTCAGGATTGTTATATCAACATGAAAAAAGAACAAACTTTCCATGAAGAGATGAAAAGCAGATAAGGCGAGAAAACTAACCAGTGAAAAACTGTGGGAACTTAACAGGCAATATGACAGCCTCCTGCAAAGCATGTTTAGCACTTTCAAGCCCAGCAACATCACCCCACTTCACATTCGGTTTCTCCCTAATTATAACAGAATCAAGGCCAGCCCTGAGCTTTGCCTGTTCCGGGTCCTCCCCATCTTTCCCCTCTCCTCTACCCTTTGAATTTGTCTTCCGCCCAGCATTGACTACCTCACCACCATTCGAGTTGGGCCCATCTCCTCCACCACCATCAATAATGGCCCTAATCTCCTCTGCCCTCCTCAAGTATTCAACAAATTTCCGAGTTAAAGCTTCCTTAATCTTCGGATTTTTCTCGTACTTTAAATGGGCCTTGAAGTACTCTAAAGCATTCATATACAGGGGAAATGCCTTGCCATAGTTTCCAGCATCATCCTCCTCAACCGCCTTCTTCACATACTCAACTCCGTGATCCTTAAAGTTGCAGTACATCTTATTTTAACTTAAAAAAAGAAAAAAAAAAGCATAAAAATCAATCTCCACATAAAAACTTTGATCTTTTCTCCACTATTTTCTTCTCACTAACACTCAGATCCTTCAAAATAAACTACTACTACTATTAGTCAGGGTTGATTAATTTAACTATGAGATCTTCAACTTTGATACAGAATTAAAAGCTAACAACTTTGAACTCATCTCTTAAAAGTACAGTGCAACATGGGAAAAGGGGCAAAAAAAAACAAAAGAAAAATATCGGTAAATACATAACAATTTGGAATAAAGCAACCCATTATAAGATCAAGAACAAGCTATCGATAATTCTATACATTCGTACATACATACATCAGGATATTCATATTGGTTGAATTAAGTTCAATCGAATATGTTTGTGAATATGCGCCATTCTGTATAGTTTTTGCTTAATTGTCCAAAAAGTGAAAAATTACAGAGGAGTCCTAACACGAAGCTATCTAAATTTCGAATTAAATATAAACTGATTTTTTTTTTTTTTTTTTTTGAAAAACTAACCTTGGATTTGAGCTTCGAGCTCTAGATCGATGGAGAGAGAGAGAGAGAAAGAGAGTCAGTGACTACCAAAACTTGAGAAAGACGCAAAGGAAAATCTATAGTGTGTGGTTTTTTTCTCTTTCTAAGGTGAAATCAGGCAAGCGGCCAACCAATGGATGTTAGTTGGGTCTCTTTCACTGCTTAGACTCATCAGAGCCCAACGACTGCAACAAATATAAAACGCCATTATAATCACACGCTTCTAGTAGCCGCCTTAAATTTTTTTTTTTTTAACAAATGTTTAATTATTTTATTGGAACAAAAAGTCATAATGATAACAATAATTTTTTTTTTCGATAAACAATGATAACAATATCCTAAACAAAGGAGGAATGGACCTATTTAGGAGTATTTTCAACTAAAATAATTTTTCCAAAATTTTTTTCAAAAATATTCTTTTTTTTTTTAAGAGTGTCACATATTCTGTAGCGCTCCTAGAAAAATAATTTTTCAAAACGTTTTTGAGAAAAGAGTCATTTTAGTGAAAATTACTATTATTATCCATGTCAATTTTCCTAAACAAAACACTTTTTTAATAAATAATTATTTAATACAAATATCTTAGTGTGGATAAACTATAAAAATAAGCAATCCACCAAGCTCTCGTGCACACAGCCATCATAGGCCTCAAAAATAGAAACAAAAAAATAGCATTGCCCAAAAATAATTGACTCGTCGACACATTAGTTTTAGTTTTATTTCATTTTATTTTTTTTTTTTTGTCACTAGCATATTTTAATGGTTTTTTAGTTATTAGTAACTAATTCATTCACTAACTTAATGTTTTGTTTGAATAAGAAAAAAAGAACAAATAAATTAAAGATTATCCACTCGTTGCTTATGAAATGTAGAGATTAGAGAACCGTCACTGCAAATTACTATAATATTTGATTGAGGATCAAGAAAGAAAAAAATTCCTACAATACAAAGGTGACATGCAAGTAAATTTACAAGGAACATAATTTGAATACTAGAATAATCTGCATTACTCAAATCCTTCTCTCGATATTGATCGATTATAGATTTTAACATAGAGCCATTTTTGGTAATACAAATCCTTAACTCTAAACATGAATTTTAGAATGTCCGAATCTTAAATAAAACCATGAAAATTGAAGAATGAGGAAAATATACAAAACGGTCGACCCTCTGTAAAAATAAATTTAGGAGAAGAAAACTTCACACACATAAAAAATATGAAAACAGAAAAAACAAATTACCGTTATAGATGGCATGGTGGCCCAAGAAGGCATAGATACTTTGTATTGCATGATCAAAAGCATATTATTTCTAGGGTAGGCATAATTTTTTTTTGACATAAATGGGCTTCTGAAGGAAATATCATCAATCAAAGCACAAAATTTCAAATTACAATGTAAGCATAAGTGTTATAATTTCAAACTCCTCAAAAAAAAAAGAGAAAAAATAGATTACAAACACAACTAAAAATAAATATGTGAGTTACCTAGAGTGGGCATAAATAGAAATTAAATTTTTATTTTAAGAAACTACTTATTATATAACAATTACACACTGGCGGAAGATAAGAAATTATACAAGATTTATAAAACATATTACCTACATAATATATATGTGTTTAAAGATCATCAATTCATAACCAAATATTTATTACAAAGCTAGAGAAGTAAAAAAGAGAATAAAAAAATAAAAAAATAGATATATTATATTTAGTAAGAATTAGATAAATAAAAATAATCTAATTTTGATTGAGATTAGATATAGAAATAAAAGAATTTACAAAATGTATCATGAATTAATTTATATATTATTTAAAATAATTTTTTATTTCCAAAATTAAGTATATGTTAGTTATTAAATGTTACATAAATAATTAAAATTAAATTTTTGAATGAAATAAAATATAAAAATAAAAAGAATTATAGAAGAAAAAGTTTCAATATGTATGTTATATTCCCTCAAATAAATATACATAGTGTATACATATAAAGAATTTTTCAAAAAATATACCCTCCTTGCGCAATGTAGGTCCTCCATTGACCACAGAGAAAGAGAACCGGTCAAAATCTTTCTACTTTTGTTTTTATGGGGCAGAAAATCAATGGTTGAGAAACCTATCATAGAATATATCATTCCAAATATCTATCTGCCTTTCGAGCTCTAAGAATTTTTTTTATATTTTTATTTTTATTTTGAAGGAACAGAATTTTTAAACTTATGCTAGGACAAGAGTCACGGGACATCTAAGAAACAAGTCTGAAAATACTACGAACACTACGATATTTATATTCATAAATCTATCATAACTTCTATATATATATTTTTTTAAGTGGGGCTTAATTAATAAGCTTTACTTATTACAAATTAAAAGAAATTAAATACCTATTAGTACCCAATTCTCACTCCACTCCATTAGGGAGAATAGGCTTTTACGTCTACTCCCGATGTGACTCGAATCTAAGACTTGGATCCTAAATAGTGGATACTATTACCACTTGAGCCAACTCACTTTATCAAAATCATAACTTCTACATATTACAATATTAAAACAAGAAAACAACACACAACAAATATTAACATAATTATAGCCCTCTCTTAAGTCCTAAATCAACTACAAAGTACAAACCACAAATAATTACTTTTTTTTTTCACACAAAACTATCCTCAAAAGTAAAAACACGAATATTTCTGTTTGGTAACACTTTTGTTTTTTGTTTTTTTAAATAAAAAAATGAAAGTACTTTCATTTATTTTGTTTTTTGTTTTTTGAAAATAAAAATGTGTTTGATAATTGTGTTTTTGTTTTTTGTTTTTAAAAATAAAAAATGAAAACATGTTTGATAATTGTCACTTTTTATTTTTGAAAATGAAAATAAAAAAGTAATATAATAAGACACAGTTTATTAAGACAATGTTGACATTTTAAAAACGTCATAGACAAATAGAGAAAGATTAGAGAGAAAATTGAAAAATCGAGAGAAGAGAGAGAAAGTTGAGAAATAGATGGATGAGACAGAAAGTGTAAAAAGAGAGAGAAGAGAGAGAAAATATAGAAAGAGAAGGATAGAGAGAGAAATTTGGATAGAAAAATAGATGAAAGAAAAAGTTGAGTACTAGAGAGATGAGAGAGAAAGTTAAAAATTACAGATATGAGAGAGAAAGCATACAAATACAAACATAATATGAAATCAAAAAGCTCTATTTAGTAACATAAAAGCATACAAACATAAACTAATTCAAACATTTAAAGTCCTTAATCAAGTTTTAAAAATTTCAATTACGTCGAGTCGTTCTCCATATACGCTCAGCAATATCATCACGAACACGAGCCATTTCATGCAACTGACTACGGGAAATACTAAACTCCACATTGTCATAAGATGCATCAATGGTGCCTATCACATTAGAAGTTTGCACTTGAGAGTTCTCATTATGTCCATCAAAATATTCGTCTTTTTTTGCATTGATCCTTATGAAATTGTGAATAGCACAACAAGCAATCACAATATACTTTTGTGTACGTAAATCATAAGATGGCATTTGCTTTAAAATTAGGAAACGAGCCTTCAAGACCCCAAAGCACCGCTCGATAACATTTCTTAATGATGAGTGTCGGTGATTGAAAAGTTCCTTTTGTCCTATAAGAGGAGCACTTTCTGTATACTGACTCAAGTGATATCTTTCCCCGCGATACGGTAAAAGAAAACCAGGCATGTTTGTGTAACCGGAGTCCACAAGATAATATTTCCCTAATCAAATAATAATTCTTATTAGCTTTCATATGTAAATTTTATATAAAATAAGATCAAATGCCATATTAAGTTTAATATAAACTTGCCTCGTGGTGGCATTGGAAATCCATTTTCTGGTTTTGTTGCACATTCTAAAAGAATTTGTACATCATTAGCCGTTCCTTCCCATCCAGCCATAACGTATATAAACCGCATGTCAAATGAACACGCACGCATCACATTTTGAGTGGGAACCACCTTTCTACCGCGATACGGAATTTGCTCCTCAATTGAAACATGAGTTGAAATATGTGTCCCATCGATAGCTCCAATGCAATTCTAAGGAAAAAGAGTAAAATAAACAAAGTTATATCAAATATTGAAGAAGTAATTAACAAAAATTAAAAAATAGTTAAAGTATAGTACCTTAAAAAATGGATAATATCTTGGATCGAATCGAATTTGCGGAGGAGTTATATCAAATGAAGGAGGAGCAATAATTTCTTTGGCAAAATGACATACTGCTTTCAAAACTTTCTTAAAGTAATAAGATGTGGTAGAGGTGGAATGTTTAAATCGTTCAGCTACTATACGATGTCTCTCATTATGGCCAATAACAAATAAAAACATTACAACTTGTTCTTCTACCGAAAGATATCTTGAATTCGTTAATAATTATTTGTCTTTTAACACGGTACAAAACTGTATGAAAACATCTTTATTCATTCTGAAGGAATTATAACACCTACTCCAATGACCATGCAAAATTTCCATTACATATTCATGCCCTGAAAGTGCTGAATTTCGGCAAGGTTAGGCAAATACAGGTCATAATACTCCTCACAAGTAACAAATAACAAAACCTCACCAAACTCATCATCAGAATCTTCGAGGAGCACATCAATCTTATTGGAGTGTACAACATTTAAGAACATTATTATATCCTGGTAAAAAAATTTAATAAATTTTACAATCAACGTAAAAATAATATATAGCCAAAAGCAATAATAGTCATCTAAAAAATAGTAGATATAAATTAGTCATCCATAGGGAATATCCAAATAAAATCAAAACATAATAAAGTCAATTAGTCATACAATAATCTCAAAATACTTAAAGCCAATAACTAACACCTAAGCTTAGATTCAGCAATCTTTTCATTTTAGATTCAACAACAATCTTTTCTTCTATGCATCAGCATCTTTAGAAATAATGCTCTAGACACCTCATTCTCAAACTTATCAATAGCTTTTGCGTATACTTCTCCACTAATTCCTTCAATTTCATCAAGTGCTTTAACGCTTTCATCTATTAGGTGATGAGATGAAGATATTGTCATTGATCTCTCCAAAAGTTCTGTCTTTCTCTTTACATTTTCATTGAATGTCTCTAGTGCACAAGCCAAAACTGATGAGAATTTTGCTCTTTTTCCATTTCAAGGGTTAGAACTTGTAGCTGATTTGCTTTTTTTGTAACCATCCTCATCCAAACTACTTTCTTGGTTCCTATTAGTACTTTTGGATATTGCATCATCATCGTCATCTTCATCATCATCTATATCTCTTGAAGGACTCCTATTTGAAGGATGAGCATTGGAGCCATTTGCTGTAGAATCACCAAAGATAATGCATAACTTCTCATAAAAAGAGCATCCTTTTTTCTTAAATTTCTTAGCTGACTTGTTAATTTTACATGAAAGGAAATTATTATAACTATGTCAAGAAAATTTTCTCACAAACTATATCAATAAATTTGACTAACATAAACTAAAATTGAAATATATTTTGAATAATATTTTACCCGTATAAGTTTATCCCATACTTCATCAGTTGCACTAACTTATCCAGTTACTGCATTGTATCCAATACTAGTCTCTCCTAGTAGCATCTTAAACTCCTTCTGCTTTTGCTTTAGTTGATTGAACTTATTCCTTAATTGCAAATCACTATAGCCCCTTTTAGTTTGTGCACAAAGTTCTTCTCGTATATATCTTCATGATGGTTTCGAGAACGTAGTGGTACTCCTATTTCACTTGATAACATCTTCTTCTATAAGATCAATGAAAATTTCTTCATGTCTTTGTGTCCATACAGATACCTTATCATTATTATCAATCTTATGAACATCATTACCTATATTTACCATCTATATAAATCCTAAGAATTAATAGTATTTCATAATAATAATGTGCAAACAAATAATAATACAAGGAGACTTGGACTTAAGTGAAAAAAGGTTAGTCAAAAAAATCTAAGAAAGCATCAATGAAAGTATAATCTGAATTATGGTACATATTTGAGAAAATAAAACTTCTCTAGTCCAATACTTCAGTAGAGACAAAGGATGTACACTCCAACTAGTGCCCTTGCAAACTTATTTACTAAGCCAGTAGTCCCTAATAATAACCAACTTTATTTAATAAGCCTGCACTACTTGTATTTTTCTCATGATCAGTAGATAAAATGAGAGTATGGGCCTTAAGGTCCTCACAGATTGCTATTGACATATGAAATGTAAATGACCTGAAAACAACAGTCCCTAATATACAACAAGTGCTGAACAAAAAATAGAGTCTCTGAAAATATAACCGATTGACATATATTTGTGAAGTTATCAGGGGACTGAACAACCAAGGGAGGTTTATGCAATATCTAACTCTGCTTCTACTATATAAATGTGCTGAAGTACATGTACGCTTGGATAAATTGTTACTCGACCTCTTTTAGTTATTGGACCCCATCAGCCAGTTTGAAACACGTATGCACTTAAAAGTAGTATAATTCTAAGCATGGCAAAAGGCCAAAAGTTAAAAGGAAAACATTATCTTCACAAAACACGTTTTGCTTAATTAAATGTAATATATATAAATAGAGCAAGCTATAGCAATGTTTAATTATTTAGCATCCTCCACTAGCTAACTTATAATCAGTCTTCTGTAATTAGTGACTGAAAGCTTCTGGAGGACAGTAACTATAGTCTACACCATTGGCACCAAAGTAATATTGATGATGATCACCCTCCATGTATAACCAATTGACATACGAAATCAATAAGCACTCAAAGTGCAACTCAATTTAATGCTGACACCACAAATACCCAAAATAAAAGCAGATCCTATTGTCAAAAGTATCAAATACAGATTGAGAAAGAATAATTAAAAAAAAAACATATTCTCATGTAATCAAGTTCATATAAAAACAACCCAGAAACCTTTTACATAAAAAGGCTTGAAAATAAAAAACCAACGAAAAAAAATTATCATTTGTTGCTATGAACACCAAACAAGCAAAGTTGAAAATAAAAAACCAAAGAAAAAAAAATTATCATTTGTTGCTATGAACACCAAACAAGCAAAGAGCAAGAATAAAGAACATGCTAAATTTTTATACAAAATTCATCTCCTATAACCAAATCAAACTCATTTTAATGCCTCTTTATAACCAAAAATATATAACAATATCCAATTAAAAGAAAAATTGAAGATAAATATTCATACCTTTTTAGCCGAAAACCCCAAATATTAGAAATCAAATCTGGTCTTTCCCTTTTTTGAACAAATCCAGTGGTCTTTAACTAGAGAGATAAAAAAACTATCAACATTAGAGAAAAATTTTCATATTAAGAGAGAGAGAGACTACATCTACTCGTTCTGATGGAGATTTACCTTATCAAAGTGAAAATGGAGCTAAGCTATAGCAATCGACCAAAGAAATGAAGGTCAGAGAGAGAGAGAGAAAGAGAGAGAGAGAGAGAGAGAGGGAGAAGCTATGGAGATGGAGGAGATGGAGAGAAGCTATGGAGATGGAGTCTAGAGAGAGGCGCCATGGTCTAGATATGGAGGAGAGAGAGAAGCACCATGGTTTGGATATAGAGGAGAGAGAGGCTGAGTTCGCGTTTGAGAAAGAAAAGAGAAAAAGGAAAAAATTGTTTAAAAAAATTTTAAAAGTAAGAAAATTCTATTTTCAAAATTTTTAAAATTTTGATTAAAAATTAAAAAAACAAAAAGTAAAAACATACTTATCGAACACGATTCCCACACGTGTTTTCTAACTTTTACTTAAATAATCAAAAATCTGTTTATTTAAATGTTACTGAACAGGACCTTAGGGGCTGTTTAGCATTATAACTAAAAAAATAGTTTTTTATTTTTAAAAACAGAAAACTATTTTCTGAGAACAAGTAAAGATTCTTTGTATTGTTTATTGAGAACAATTTTTAAAAACAGAGTTAAAAAAAAATAAAAAATTCAGAGAACAACAAAATATTATTTTCAAAGTATTTTCTTAATTTTTTTTTCCCTTAAAAAAAAAAAACTCATTCTTTCACATGACTTTCATATACACGTTCTCTCTTAACTTTCTCTCTCCTCATTATCTCTTGTCACTTTCTCTCTCCTCCTTCTCTCTCATCATTTTCTCTCGTCTCATTTTATTCCATCACATTTTTGTCTTATCATTTTTTATCCCTTTATTTTTTAATTATATTTTCTCTCCTCATTCTTTATTTTTACTTTATTTTTTATGACTTTATATATCTTTATTCTCTCTCTCTTCATGCATTCTTATTACTTTCTCTCTCTTGTGTGTTTTTATTAGTTTTTCTCTCTTCTACCTTTCTCAACACTATTTATTTTCTCATTCTCTCATATCACTTTTTCTCTCATTATTATCTTTCATTATATTTTTTCTTATGACTTTCTCTCTCCTCATTCCCCTACTTGAATTTATCTCTCGTGACTCTCTCTTGATTTTTTCTCTCTAAATATTTTTTTAATACAAATATGATATTTTTATATTAATCTAATTTCTTTTTCCTTAAAATTTATTTTTCGAAAATATTTGCCAAACAACCTTTGCTTTCTGGAAACATCATAAAACAGTTTTTGCTCTCATTTTTGAAAACACAACTCTGAAAAACAGAAAACACAAAATAATTCCAAACAAGCCCTTAGTGATTGATAAAACTCTTGATATAGGACATCATTTCCTGAGTCCAAGCTTGAGAAAAGTTAGAGTTATGCAGAATCTGGAATACATGACCAACCCTTTTACACGTGACCATTTCTAGCTTGTTTCCTGAGCTAACCAAAGCCTTACAAAACTCTAAGTTTCTGTCCCTCAATATATCCATCTCTGAAATGTACACTATTACAGCCGAAGACCGCAATTTTGTTGAGTCATTATTGATATATGCCAGAGGGTTGCACCAAGGATGGTCTCTGTTCGCCCCTAAAGGCAACGAGAGTCTCCAATATGTGTCCTAAGTGGAAAGAGTCAACGCAGAGTTTGGAGGTTGATAGGCATACTTCTCTGACCCTGTTCTTGATTCTCCACCAAAGAAAGGTTGGATTAGAACGGTACCCTTTAGCCGAAGTGGCCTCAAAACAGCATCGTCCGACTCGGCGAGTCATACAGCAACGTGGTATGCTATGTTGGCGCCAGTGCTGTCTCTGGCCAAGAAAATGTATGACATGATGCATTGGCTTAACCAGAATCTGTTCTCAGTGGAACTACTCTGAGCTTGGTGTTTGTGTTAGAGTTTATGCCCTAAAAGTATGTATATTTTGGATATTTGCTGAATTAATAAAATGACATTTTTCTATTTGAATTTGTACATAATTGGTATAATTTTATATATCAGAAAATCCCTAGTTTATTTACGTGACCATAAATTTAGTATATAAGTGTTATATACATGAGGACTAAATTTATGGATAATAAACTAAATATAGTCCGTAATAATTAATTAAAGTTTGGAGTCTTTAATTAAATGTTATTAGTACGGTCCATTAACATTAAGAATGTAAGAGTCTTATCCGGACTATTAATCTGTTGATATCACAATAGAGGTACTTTATATAATTCGATCATATAGGACTGGACTAGACATGATTTGAATCTCACATAAATTTCATTAATTATTGAGAGTTCAAATAATATCACTAGATGATCATATATAGATCAATTTTAATCCTGAGTAATTATAGACTCCTATTTATAATATTTTGTTCTTTAACATACTTGTTAAAGGTTTATTTCGTAAATAGATAGAAATGCTTGTTTCTTGGGAGCATGATGAGATGAGTAGCTGGGAATGTAACTTACAGATATGGAATTCATTTTTTCTATTAGGATGCTAGAAAGATGATTCCCTCGTGTATTGATTCAGGACTTAAACAGTTTGAGTACTCAATTTATAATAGATTTATAAATTAATTGTTCATTAGAGAATCAATGGTACACAAGGACAAAGATATAATTGGAAAGGTAAACAAAACATAACCTAGCTCCAATTATGAATTATCTATGAAAGATTGAACTACATGTAATGATTGAATCGATGGACTACTTGCTGTTTTCTGAGTAAATTAATTCTGTAATTTCAAGAGTGCAATTTCATATTTTTAGTGGAGTAATACTGGAATTAATAAATTAGAGAAATAAATTAAAGAGTTTAATTAATTATCATAATTTATTGGAGCTTGAATTACATGTCCATAGGTCCCAATTCCACCTCTTACAAACACTGTACTAGATATTACATTATTTCTGTTACTACACACTTTGTCTAGATAAATAGTTTATCTATATATAATTAATAATAATTATTAATTAATTAATTAATTAATTTTGAATTAATTAATTTAAATTTATAGAGAGATAAGTTTCTTAATTTGTTTAAATTTGTAATTTAAAAATATCTAATTATTAGATAATTAGATAAATAGAAATTAGAAAACTGACTGAAAGCGAACACTCTTTCCAGTTATCTACTAGTTTATACAGATATATATATATATAAATTAATTAATTAGACTAGTTAATTTAAATATACATATTTATATATATAATATCACATTTTTATTAAAAAAAAGGAAGTTCACGTTTTTAAAACAAAAAGTTACGACTTTTTTTTAGTTTTCATAAATATATATATAAGTATATGTATATATATATATATAAATTAATTAATTTATTAAATAGTTTAATAAATAAATAAATATATATATATATATATATATATATATATATATATATAAAAGAACCCTAGCAGATAATAGATACACTACGTATTATTTTATACAAAGCCTCTATAAACTAGAGAAAAAAAGAAGAGAGTCTTCTTATTCTCTATAGAATAAACTCTTGCAATCTCATGTGTTGAGAATATTACAAGAGCCTAAAATGTGAGTTTTAAGAAATTGTATGCAACGCCCATACGTTCTTCCAGTTGTGCTTAAGGCTTGGATTGGAAGATCGTGGTTTAGAAGACAGAAAAGCTAGGATCTACTGATAGACTACAAGAGGTATTAGATCTATTCTCTTTGTATATTCCTATTTGCTGTGAATTAATACTATGCACTCATATAGTCAATTATTTTAAGAAAATTTTTAAACGTTCCTGGGCCAATCTTCTACTGTAAAAATTGTTTCAAAAAACTAAGAATTAGTATCAGAGCGGTTATATGAGTATATAGTATTGATTATTTGTATGCATGAGTGGATATTGTATTATTTTTATGTGTACTTGATGATGAATAGATTAGTTATTATATGATGGATGTATGGTTGATATTTGGTCATTAATTATATGGTTCCTTAGGTCTTAATTTTTTTTGTAATTTATTTTGATTAGATCAAAATATGTAAACCCTAATTTTAGAGTATAGATTTTATTGTATTTTTCTTTCTTTTTCCTTGTACTGTACAAAGAAGATGATGGAGATGTTTTCACTTGAAGCCAAACCAACACCCCAAAGAACTCACACAAAAAATTTTTTTTTTAATAAATATAATATATATAGGGCACCAATCCAGTAGGTATTTTTTTTTTTACCTATGCATAGGTATCAATTTGGCCAATGAAAATTTAGCATACATATTTTTTTATTATAAAAGTAGAAGAAAGTAATAGCATTAATGATGCACATCTTTTTATGCACCTCATTATAGCCGTTGGATCACTATTAGATGATGAACCAAAGGCTAAAAAAAAATACCTACATATAGGTAAAACAAAAAGATACCTACTAGATTAGCAACCATATATATATATATATATATATATATATATATATTTAAATGGTTACAACAATATTTACCTATGGATGGTTACAATGGTTTAAGCCGTTAGATCTATATTCTACGGTGGTGATTAGTTTGGTGGTTGACCAAAAACATTTAATGCTGACCAAAAAAATTTAATGCTATAACTACTTTTTTAAGTACCCATCTATGATCACAAAAAAATTGTAACCATTGATAAGTCTTCCATATATATATATATATATTATATATGTTAGATATATAAATTTATATATGTATATATGTTTACGGTTTTGATATAGGGATAACTGCAAAAAAATACCCTCATGTTTGGGTGTTCTGCAATTTAAACTCTGAAGTTTGGAATCTGCAAAATAATACCCTGAGATTAAGAATTTCTGAAAATTAATACCCTAGATAGATTTTTTGACCAATTTTAAAAACGAAAAAATAATAATATCCTCAATTAAAACTAGATTAATCCATATTATTCATCTTAATTTTGAAGATATTATTATATTTTATTAGTTAAAAATCAACGCAGGGTATTAATTTTCAAAAATTTGTAATCAAAGGGTATTATTTTGCAGAATCCAAACTTCAGGGTTTAAATTGCAGAACATCCAAATATGAGGGTTTTTTTTTGCAATTATCCCTTTGATATATATTACGTTTGATTAGAAAAAAAAGGGCCCTGGCCCAAATTGATTATTTGATAATCATATAGACTAAGCTAATTTTGTAAAGTATTTGCAGAAATATCACTTTTTACAAATTTGATTTGTAAAAATACCAAAAGAAGAAAAGAGGTCCAAGAAGACCAGCAGATAACTTTCCAGCCTGCGTGCCTTTGACTCTTTGTAATTTTATTATTTTATTAGCTTGTAATTTCCTAAGGAACTCGGCCAAATATCATTTTATTTTATTTTATTGTTATATTATATGTGATATGTATAAAATGACCATACATTATAACATGCCATTTATTATACCCACTCATGGTCATTTTTGAATGTCATGCATACATGTTATATTCATGCTAAAATAGTTTAGTTAGAATGTGACTAATTTAATTAGATTAAATAATTAAATAAGAATAAAAAAATTTAATAATGTGATTTAAGTTTAATAGTTAAATTTTAGTAATATCACACTTATTTAATATAGGCTACCCTTATTAATTAGATTAATTAGCTTAACCAAATTATTCCTATAATAATAAATTTAGATTTTTAGAAATCTAACAATTTATTTAGGACCAATGAGATTATACTAAAAGTTTAACCTAGAAAATTATATTAGATATAATAACTAGGTTAAATAAAATATTAGATGTTTATTAGTAAAAGCACATAAGATTTTAAAATAATGAGTGAGAGAGGAGTATATGACAATATGTCCCACGGTCTCCATTATTAATTAAGCACCGTGAGATTTAATTGGCACCTAGAGACACTTAGATTTCGTCCTCCCTACGGAGGGTGTCTATTTAAATTAATAACAAGGCTTAATTTCTAAGAGATAGAATTTTAGAATGTATTTCAAAATTGACCTACCCTACAGCGACAATTTTGAGTTAAGTTGCTAAAATTTGAAATAATGTAGTTAGAGATAATTTTATTAAGTGGAAAAGTAATATGAATATCGTACTTGTTAGTGAAGACTACAAGTTTGTACTTACGGAGGAATGTCCTCCACAACCCGCTGCTAATGCTACTCGTGCTGCACGAGAAAGCTATGAAAAGTGGACTCGTGCCAATAATAAAGCTCGCTGCTACATATTAGCAGGCATGACCGACGTGCTTAGAGCTAAGCACGAAAAGATGGAGACTGCTTATGAGATAATGGAGTCTCTCCAGGCTATGTTTGGGCAACAATCTGATCAATTTCGCCATGACGCCATTAAAAAGGTTATAAATGTGAAGATGAAGAGAGGAACTCCAGTAAGAGATCATGTTTTGAACACGAACAATTATTTTGGAGAGGCTGAAGTTCACGGGGCTACGATTGATGACCGCATCCAAGTGAGTATGATTCTGAAATCACTCTCTCCTGATTTTCTTCAGTTCAAGAGCAACTATGTTATGAACAAGTTGAATTATACGATGACTCAACTGCTCAATGAACTGCAAACCTTCGAATTAATATCGAAAGATAAAGGTAAAGATGGTTCAGCAACTGTTACTGAAGCAAGTATTGCAGAAAAAATCTCTCTATCTCTAACAAAAATAAGAAGAGTAAGATAAAGGTAAAGATGGTTCAGCAACTGTTACTGAAGCAAGTATTGCAGAAAAAATCTCTCTATCTCTAACAAAAATAAGAAGAGTAAGAGCAAGGGTGGCTCTGGGTCTAAGCCTAAAAAGAGCAAGAAGGGCAACACAAGCACTAAGAAGAACAACTATAAGGACAAAAAGCCTAAAGAAAAATATTTTCATTACAGAGTTGATGGGCACTGGAATAGAAACTGTAATAAGTATTTCTCTGAATTGAAAGAGAAGAAGAAAGGTAAATATGATTTACTTATTCTAGAAGCTTATTTAGTGGAAGAAGATTTATTTGATATATCTCCCTGTATAGTTGATTAAGGAGCTACTAGTTATGTTTGTTCTTCTTTTCAGATGCTTAGTTTTTCAAAGGAACTTGCCCACAGGGAATTCATAATAAGAGTTGACAATGGAGCTGAAGTTTCAGCAAAAGCAATGGGAGTCGTCCATCTTCATTTTAGAAATAAATTTTTGTTATTGAACAATGTTTATTCTATTCCTTTCGTAGGAATTTGATTTCTATTTCAAGACTAATTAAACAAATGTTTGGTATTTCTTTTCTTAATAATGAGATTACTATTTCTAGAAATGGTTTAAATATTTGTTCTGTAAAAATAGAGAATTGACTTTATATGACAAGGTTGGATGAACAATCACTGCTTAATACTGAAATATTTGAAGTAGAATATCCCAAACCTAAAAAGCAAAAAGTTTCTTATAACAATGATACATATCTTTGGCACCTCAGGTTAGGGCATATCAATCTAGATAAGATGAACAGACTTATAAAGGATGGTCCTTTAAGAGAGCTAAAAGTTGGCACTTTATCAGTTTGTAAATCTTGTCTAGAAGGGAAAATGACTAAGAGACTTTTCTCAACAAGGGGTGAAAGGGCCAAAGAATATCTTGAACTTATGCATAGCGATGTATTTAGTCTATTAAATGTACAAGCAAGAGGTGATTATAAATATTTTGTCATATTTGTTGACGATTATTTATGATATGTATATGTGTACCTAATACAAAGAAAATCTGAAACCTTCGAAAAGTTCAAAGAATTTACAGTAGAGGCTAAAAAGTAATTAGGTAAGTCATTAAAAACTCTTCGATCATATCGAGGAGGTGAATACCTTGAAATTAAATTCAAGGATCACTTGCTGGAGAATGGTATCCTATCCTAAGTCGCAGTACTTGGAATACCACAATAGAATGATATTACAGAAAGGAGAAACCGAATGTTGCTTGATATGGTTAGATCAATAATGAGTTACTCTTTCCTGCCACTCTCTTTCTGGGGTTATGCATTACAAACCGCTATTTATATTTTGAATGTAGTACCTTCCAAGTCTATCCAAAAGATACCTTTAGAGTTGTAGAATGAGCATAAACCTAGTTTACGTCACATTCGCATATGGGAGTGCCTAGTACATGTATTGAAAAGAAAGATTGGGAAGTTAGAACTACGCACAGAGGTTTGTTAATTTGTAGGTTATCCAAAAGGTACAAGAGGAGGTTTGTTTTATAATCCTCTAAAAAAAAGTATTTATATCGACAAATATCACTTTTCTTGAAAATGAATATATGACATATTTGAAATCTCGAAGTAAAATTGTACTAGAGGAATTCTTTTATGATCAGCTCAGACCACAACTAACAACAGTTGTTGAATGATAAAATTATGAGACCACTATTCTAAATCAGAATATCTTGGCAACTCGACGTAGTGGAAGGATTATTAGACCACTTGCTCGCTACAGAAAAGTTAAAGAAGCACGTGTTGCTATTTCCGATAGTAGCCAAGATGACCCATTGACATACAAGCATGCAATGGAAGATTCTTATAAGAAAAAATGGCAAGAGGCTATGAACCAAGAAATAGAATCTATGTATCCTAATACTGTCTAGGAACTTATAGATCTATCTGAAGATGTTAGGCCCATTGGATATAAATAGATCTATAAAAGAAAAAGAGATGTAGATGAAAAAGTTGAAACATTCAAGGTTAAGTTAGTGACAAAGAGTACCAAAAAGAGGGAGTTGATTATAAAGAGACTTACTTATCAGTAGCTATACTTAAATCCATACGTATCCTCTTATCCATTGCTGCATGTTTAGACTATGAAATATAGCAAATGGATGTCAAGACAGCTTTTTTGAATGGCTATCTTGAAGAAAGTATCTATATGGTGCAACCAGAAGGTCTTGTAGCTAAAGGCCAAGAGCAGAAAGTCGGCCAGCTACTTAGGTCCATTTATGGACTTAAGCAAGCTTCAAGATCATAGAATCTAAGATTTGATGAGATGGCCAAGTCTTATAGTTTCAATCAAAATGTTGATCAACCTTGTGCATACAAGTACATCAAAGATAACAAAGTAGTCTTCCTAGTTCTTTATGTAGATAATATTTTGGTTATTGAGCATGATGTGGAAACATTATCTAATATAAAGAAGTGGCTAGCCGAGCAATTCTAAATGAAAGATTTGGGAGAAGCAAGTTATATGCTTGGGATCCAGATTATTCGAGATCACAAGAACAGACTTTTGGCACTGTCTCAAGCATCTTATATTGATAAGGTGCTCATTCGTCTTTCGATGCAAAATTCCAAAAAAGGACAGTTACCTTCTCGATATAGAGTTATCTTTTCTAAAGAGTAATATCCCAAGACACCTCAAGAGGAAGTGGATATAAGACGGGTTCCTTATGCATCTACAGTTGGTAGCCTAATGTATGCCATGTTGTGTATTAAGCCTGAAATATGCTACGTAGTAGGGATAGTCAGTCATTTTTAATAAAATCAAAGATTAGATCACTGGATAGTAGTAAAGCATATTATCAAGTATATTAGGAGAACGAGAAATTATATGCTGGTTTATTCAAGTCAGGACTTGATTCCTACTGGTTACACTGATTCTAATTTTCAATCAGACAAAGATACTCGAAAGTCGACGTCTGGGTCAATGTTTACTCTTGGTGGTAGAGACATTGTCTGGAGAAGTGTTAAACAATTCAGCACTGCAGATTCTACTATGGAAGTAGAATATATAGTAGCTTCTGAAGCAGTTAAATAACTAGTTTGGCTCAGAAAGTTCTTTACTGATTTAGAAATTGTACCAAATATGGATAAGTTATTGACTTTGAGAGTCACTTAGAGGGTTCAGGATTGAAAGACATGTCTCACCTACTTTAAGACAAGTGGGAGACTGTTAGGGCTTATACCCTAAAAATATGTATATTTTGGATATTTGTTGAATTAATAAAATGATATTTTTCTATTTAAATTTGTGCATAATTGGTATGTCTTTAAATATCAGAAAATCTCTAATTTATTTATATGACCACAAATTTAGTATATAAGTATTATATACATGAGGATTAAATTTATGGACAATAAACTAAATATAGTCTGTAATAATTAATTAAAGTTTGAGATCTTTAATTAAATATTATTAGTATGGTCTATTAACATTGAGAATGTAATAGTCTTATCCGAACTATTGATGTGTTGACATCACAATGGAAATACTTTATATAATTCAATTATATTAGACTAGATCAGACATTATTTGAATCTCACATAAATTTTGTTAGCTATTGAGAGTTTAAATAATGTCACTAGATGATCATATGTAGATCAATCTTAATACTGAGTAGTTATAGACTCCTATATATAACATTATGTTCTTTAACATACTTGTTAAAGGTTTGTTTTGTAAACAGATCGAAATATTTGTATCTTGGGAGCATGATGAGATAAGTAGCTGGGAATGTAACTTATAGATATAGAACCCATTCTAATGCTAGAAAGATAATTCCCTTGTGTATTAATTCAGGACTTGAATAGTTTGAGTACTTAATTTATAATAGATTTATAAATTAATTGTTCATTAGAGAATCAATAGTACACAAGGATAAAGATGTAATTAAAGAGGTAAACTGAACATGACTTAGCTCTAATTATGAATTATTTATGGAGGATTGAACTACATGTGATAATTAAATCGGTGGACTGCTCGCTATTTTCTGAGTAAATTAATTCTGTAATTTCAAGAGTGCAATTCCAGATTTTTAGTATAGTAATACTGGAATTGATAAATTAAAAAAATTAATTAAAGAGTTTAATTAATTATCATAATTTATTGGAGCTTGAATTATAGGTCCATAGGTCCCAATTTTACCTCTTATAAACACTTTACTGGATATTACATTATTTCTGTTACTATACACTTTGTCTAGATAAATAGTTTATCTATATATAATTAATAATTATTATTAATTAATGAATTAATTAATTTTGAATTAATTAATTTAAATTTATGGAGAGATAAGTTTCCTAATTTATTTAAATTTTTAATTTAAAAATATCTAATTATCAAATAATTAGATAAATAAAAATTGAGAAACTGACTGAAAGCGAAACACTCTTTCTAGTTATCTACTAGTTTATATAGATATACATATATATATATATTAATTAATTAATTAGATTAATTAATTTAAATATATATATAATCACGTTTTTATTAAAAAAAGGAACTTCACCTTTTTTAAACAAAAAGTTATGACTTTTTTTGAGTTTTCATAAATATATATATATACATTACTTAATTAATTTATTAAATAGTTTAATAAATAAATAAATAAATAAATAAATATATATATATATATAAAGAAATCCTAGCAGATAATAGATATACTACGTATTATTTTCTACACAACCTACATAAACTAGAGAAAAAAAGAAGAGAGTCTTCATATTCTCTATAGAACAAACTCTTGCAATCTCATGTGCGGAGAATATTATAAGGGCCTAAAGTGTGAGTTTTAAGAAATTATACGCAATGCCCATACGTTCTTCCAGTTGTGCTTAAGGCTTGAATTGGATGATCGTGGTTTAGAAGACAGAAAAGCTACGATCCGCTAATAGGCTACAAGAGGTATTAGATCTATTCTCTTTGTATATTCGTATTTGTTATGAATTAATACTATGCACTCATATAGTCAATTGTTTTGAGAAAATTTTTGAATATTCATGGGTCAATCTTCCTCTGCAAAAATCGTTTCAAAATACCAACAGTTTGATCCACATGAGGGCATTGAAACCATCCTCATAAGCAGTGGGAAGGTGGTTTTCGGGGGCTAAACGGTAATCTACCGAGATGATGACGCAGCTGGTTTTAGTAGAGAGGTTAGCTAGGAACTCGTGGTAACAGCTCCAGGCGGCGGAGCCCATGCAGAAGCTCCGCCATGGAAGTAGACGAGCAACTGTTTCAGCTGGCACGGACAGCTTGTCGGGTGAGTTTATCCATCATGATGTCTTTTGATGTCATAAGGTTTTGGTCGAGTGACCATGTGGAGGGGACAGTTGGGCTGATCGCCAGCCTCTCAACGTGCCCGTCTTTCGAAACTCGAATTAGGCCTTCGATTTCTTCGACGGTGACTCCATTTTGTTGATGGTTCTTGTATGAGACGTTTAAGCGTGGATCCAAGGAAATGGCAGCCATTGTTCTAAATTTCATACGATTTTTATTAGTAGTGCAGAGAGGATATTGGATTATTATTATGGCTGGTCTTTGTGATTGGAGGTATTGTGATTGTCTTGGAACTTTGAAGGACGAGAATGAGAAATATTAGAAGAATATTATAGTTAGGCCAAAGAGAATGATTCCACGTGGAAAAGAAAGGCTATGGCTTCTCCTTTTGATCTCTTTCCATGTAGAAAAGAAAGGCTATGGCTTCTCCTTTTGATCTCTCTGTGACAAGTGGGCTATCAACTCATCAATTGATATTGTCAATTTGGATTCTCGTGGATCTAAGATCTCGTATTTTTCCACATGACACAACTCATAGCTGTACAAAGTATATTATTCCATATCTTCAATGAGACTTGAATACATGTCATACTGGCAATTCATCACTATTGTAAAAGCATGCTCTCTCTCCGTGAACTTTGCTTGCTGCAAAGTAAAACCCAAATTGAATCAGCTCAGAAAGCCTTTTTGTTTTGTCGTTTATTGCAAGAACTCGTTACTTGAGCTTTGTAATGTTGTTAAATTAACTTTCCTAAAATGTATATATGCATGTTGACGTTTTTGTTTTCTCCATATCTTATCAAAGTCCTGGTGGTTTAGTATGCAAAGATTACTCTTTGTGCCATTTTCATAAATTGCAGTTGTTATAATGTAAAGTACTAATAATGCCCAAATTAAATAAATAGACAAACCATGCACCAAAAGTGACTCTCAGCGAAATTTCAGAACCTAGTGAGGGAATCAATTACTTGGTAATTGTCAAGTTCTATGACATTCTTAACTAATGTGTCAAATTATTATAGGAACCTGATTTTCCAAGTCACTCCACATTAGTGGCCTTATATGTCATGTTAATAATTTTTTGGCATGCAAAGCTTTCTTAAGTGATTTTGCTTTGGAAGTCTCTAGCAGTTTCGATCATGTCCAGCTCATATCGTGCTCTGCATCCGAATATCATATCAGCTACCGGTTTAGATGATCAAATTACTGAGTGAGAAAATAGATATCCTCTAAATTCCGAGTACAAGCAAATTCCGAGTGCAAGCAAACGGACAAGTCCACATTATTCTGAGTTATATTCCTCTATCGTACTGATCCCCTATTCTTTTTTTGTACACCTTTTTATGTTCAACTTATTCCATCATCTTTGTCAATTTTTCTGAAACGATCGAACACGAAAGAGAATCCGTGTATACTTCGTGCATTCGATCACAAAATTGCACTACAAAAATAGTTGCTTTCGCTGACACCTCAAAATGCATCAGTGTTGGTGATCTATAAAGACGCAATACCAGAACATATCAAGGTAAGGGATAGTGTAATGATAATTGTTTTAGAAAGTCTATACCAATGCTACTGGGCCATCGGAATAGACTTTAAGATAAATAACGACACCCTAATGGTGTCAGCATAGGCTATTTAATAACTCACTCGGTCCCTACACACCATTTATGTATTTTAACCTCAATGCCGATGCCCCAGTGGAATCGGTACAGAGATTTCATAAAATTAATTATTGTTAAGTGAAATAAATAGCACGATGTCATTTTATTTCTTTTACCGAACTTCTGAGGAGTCGGTGTAGGTTA
>JXTC01000193.1:204797-245393 GCA_002914845.1 Trema orientale
TTAAATCACTTATTGGGTCTGCTTAAGAATAATATGGCCCAATACAATTGGGCAAAATATATGTGGCCCACTATAGGAAATACAATTTCCTAACATTACGTACATCTTTCAAGCTCTGAAACAATATGGAAGGAATCAACCATGTTGAAGTAAATTATTGAGGATGGATTTTGTTCTTTGTACTTGCCTTAGAATCTTTAACCTTCTGTATCCATCTTTCTACGTGTTAGTATTCCTCAACAATCATAGAAATATTTCAAGATAAAAGTCTGCTCTTGCCATTTTGGGATCATCTTTTATTATTAGTATAGGTAATTATTAACGAAAAATAATTTATATATTTTTAAGTTTAAAATTGCAACCGTCATTTTAACTAATGCTTTATTCTTTACAAGGATGCAATTATGCATTGAAATAGTCCTCTTTTGTGAAGAGAATCTTTTCAATTCGGAGTATCCTTACTCTCGTTGTTGTTGGATATAATTTTAATGCACATCCAATTAACTAATGCAGGTAATGGAAGTATTGTAACCATGGATTCAAAACAACGTGTATTCCATAGAAGCTAAAATTGGAATTCACCAAACTTAAAAAATTTTACTCAAAAATATGATAATATATAAACTTACGAATAATACTAGGTATTCTTAAATTTGTACCAAATTTTTAATACCAATACACGTGGTATGTGAATTGTTAGCATTTAATTGGTAGATGTGATAAATCTATTTGTGGTAAATTATAATGCACCAATTAAATAATGACAATTCATATATCACGTGAAAATTTGGTACAAATCTTGGTATTCCTAGTATCATCCATATACTTACTATTTCACAAAAAAGAAATTTAATATCCCAATTTCCAATTCAGTGATTAGGTTCAATCACATAAAACAATGAAAGCAGTACATGCATATTTAACCTTATCTTGATCTTCATTCGTTTGGAGAGGAAGATAGTAAGACTTTTTTTTTTGTACTTTAATAATTCTTCTTTATGTATGAAGGTATAAGTGTCATAGATCTAAAGTGTTAACGGACATTTTTTCCTATGTGTAAAAGTATTATAGATCTAAAGTGCTAACGGACATTTTATCCATCATGATTCTAGATCTGTGTGGATTTATACATTTCTATTATTTTATGTATCTTTTTGTGCTAATATGAAATTTTAAAAGTTTAGATCTGAAAGATTTTATTTTGTCTAAACTCGATTTCTATAAGAGATCGATTCTCATATTATATATCAATCAAAAAAGACAGCACTAGCGAGAGCGAGAGCGATATAAAAGAGTGCAAAAGGATTTCTCATAAAATATTTTAGTTATACCCTTTATTAGGTTATATGATTTCCTTGTGATCGTTAGCAGAACATAATGGTTTAATTGATTGTTTGTTTAAGTTGTTGATTCTCTATAATTAAATATTTGCATCGAATTGGTTATTTCAATGCGTACTTAATGGATGAATTTTCTTTTTGATTGAATGAAAAAGCAAAAAAATCTTATTACCCTTGAATTGAAAAAAAATAAATAAGAGCTAATAGTCATCGCTAAGCTAGGAAAACCCTACGGAAACATAAAAAAATCTTTTTTGGTATCACAAGCCACCATATATATAAATAAATCAAAGTGGTGAAATTATAACATAATCGTCAGATATTTCTCAACAAGTTTGCTAATTAATGTATTTTATTCTATATTACAGTTTTTTATATAGAGTGAAGGATTTTTGAACCTCTCACTAGATCTATTTAGTTCTCAATATTCTTGATATATGACCAAGAGTTTGCTAATTTTTTGGGGGGAAAAAAAGATAAGATAAAAGCCATTTTTTTAGCATGATTCAAAAAAGTCCTACTTATCTTTTCAGCTTTGACTGAAAAGAAATATGACTGTTTAAACTTCTTTTTCATCTTAATTCACAGCCAAACCGCAGTATGTAGTACAATTATGTGCAAGCGTAATCACATCACAGTATGATACCATCTTAAAAACGTAAGATAACTCCGGAGTGTGACCTTTGACAGGGCTAAAAGACGAGACTTATACATTACAAAGTGAACAAACAAAAAACCATGTGCTTAACGATAACGAAAATATCCAATTGGGTCCTATTCATAAGATTTTATACCCAAAATCCAACCTGATAGGATTTACTTAGCCTGCAAATTAAAAGACGTCTAAACCACGGAATTTAAATACCAATCCATGGCACAAAGATCTTGTGGGGAGCCACTAGATCTTACGTCCAAATTCTCCTTGAAACTAAATGACAACTTTCATTTGCATGACTATAAAAGCTTAGATTCTTTTTCATCTTCAAACCCCACCAAGAAAAAAATTTAAAATGAAAATAAAAAACCTTTTTGAAGCCACTCGTGTATGCAAATGGGGTTTCCATCTTTAATCTTTAAAATATTCTCCTTCTTTTCTTCTCATCCTTTTTGACCAACTGCATTTTGGGCTAAGGGTCGGCGAGGTTTTTGCTGGATACTGATAAACTTCTATCTAAGGAGCTCTTGGTTTAGACTATGGTTTTCAAATGGCATTTTACTTCACGATATGAAATCGGTGGTGATCCATTGAACCAAAATTGCTAGTAGATACTAGATAATAATGGTCTGACAAAAAATAAAAGAAAAACCATAATAAGGCCAATTATAAATATAAAATAGCAATAGTTACTTTTTTATTTATGTATTACACCTTTTGGCTAAAGTAAGTACAACACAGACTATATTCCTAACTTTGTTTTCTGGTAAATTATCACATAATCACCTATGTTTGTTAAGTTTTTGACAGTTTTTTCAAATGTCAAATTAAACCTTCATATTGCATTGTTTTATCAATTATTTTTGTCCAAATTTCTACACCTATCAAAACCATCTCTGTCCAAATTTCTACACCTATCAAAACCATCTCTATTCAATCAGTTAAAGAGGATTATATTCGCACCCCAACTAACATAAAACACCTATTTGTTTTCAAATTTTATTTTATTACATATTTTATACACGTTATCAATTTATTAAATTTATGATATTTCAATCTTAATAATTACACCGTTCTTCTAAAAGCATCCTACATTCAAATCTTATTAAGAATTCTTTTGAAAATCTTGTTTGGTACGATATAGATGAACTTTCATCATTCCATGTTGTCACGACCCAAAACCCGGGCCAGTGGCAGAAGGGGAATTTCACAAAGATGAGAAATTCCTTGATTTATTTGAAAAATATCTAAAAAGTTTGAGTTTTGTAAACAGTCCATTATAATAAAATATTTAGAATTTCATCCCGTGAACCTCTCTCACAGTTCGTATACACCATTAAACGTAGACCGAACAATAATTAGAAAAAAAAAAAAAAAATCAGATATAAGTCCAAGCATCATCATTATCCACAATAATTATCCAATACCAGGATGGCATACATAAGTTCACAGACAAAATTAGAAGGTAGAAATCTCGGTTTAATGTTAATACAAAATTCAAACAGTCCAATACCACAACAGTAGACTTCTAGCATTACCAAGAAATGAACTACAGTCAAGATGGCCTCTTACTCCTCTTGATCACCGAGATCGCACTGAACACCACCTGAGGAGGAAGGTAGGGGACGTGAGCATACAATGCCCAGTAGGAAAACAATTACCTCGATCGAAAATATTTAAGTGATGAAAAATTCCTGCATGGTTAGTTTAGTCCAAAACATATATATATATAATCCAAACCGGAAAACTATATATATATATATATAAAGCAGTGTAATCAAAACTAATCAATCCATATGCACATGACACAAATCAACCCATACCCATGAGCTCTCATCCTCTCATCTGTGGAACTCAAGATGATGGCACTAAGTATGCCTAACAGCCTGCCTGACACCTAAGCCCATACCCGGAGGGGACACCCATGTGTCGCCTACCAAACCTAGAGGGGCAACCGTATTGCCTACGCCTACCAATAGGGAGGTAATCAGAAGTAACAAACTCCGTGCGGGTTTACGGATTCTGTACCGATGGTAGGGCATGCAGCGCCATATTGTAAACCCACGATGCTAACATGGTGCTCATGTATGATCCTATGACATGTGCAATACAGAACTGAAGTGTAAAAACTACTGTACTCTGGTTTTTCAGTAAAACATGCATAATAGGGTTTTATAGAAAAACGGGCAGTATAACGGCCCTATTTGTAATATACCCAAAATAACCTGCACTCAGAAAATTTCCAAAGCAATACAGTATATCCATCATATAATTAATTCCCATAATAGATATTCAAACAGTCTAAAAATCACATTTGTTCTTATATATTACAGAAAATAAGTTTTATTCAAAAAAGATATAAAACAGAGGTAATTGAGTCCCTACCTCAACCGAAATAGCGATACCACACTATCGAGTCCTCGAGGCGTCGTTGACGATCACTCGGAGGGTCGGGAACCAATTCTGAGCCCTCGATCATCTTCTTGCGAAAAGTCAACTTCTCACCGGAGCTTTGATTCCACGAGCGAACCTCTTCATTGAATTCCTAGCACCCAAAATAGCTAGGTTAGACATCTAAATTGTCCAATTCGGGCTCGGGCCCACACCGAGCCGGTGGCACGCAAAACGAGGCGAAATCTCGACCGTCCGATCGTGATTTTCGTGCCGATCACCAAATAACACAATATATATATCAAACTTCCCCATTTTCCGAGTACATTCCAAAAATGAGATCAAAAATACAATCTAACGGCCGGATTAAAAAGATCAAGCTTAAACCTCAAAATACCCAAAAATAGCAAATTTTGATCCAGACAGTATAGGGTCGAGATATATATACCTTGACGATCCTTGCGATGATACGAATCTAATGGGACCGGTTTGGAGTCGTTTGGTAGACGGAATCTTCGCCGGTGACGAAAAAACTAAAATAGGTCAAAATAACATTTTCGTCTTCTCCGGCTCCGTAGGCTTCTCCGGCGGTCGCTGTTGGTCGGCGTCGACTCGTGGTGGTGCAGGGGAGGCTCGCCGGTGATTTGCTTGGCTGGACAGAGCTTGGGCGACGGCGCGGCTTGCTTCGGCGGTCTTCGGCCGAGAGACGAACAAAGAGAGAGAAAGAGTTACAGAGAGGGGGAAAACGAGAGAGGGAGAGAGAAGCTTACATATATATGTATATAAATTGTTTTTTTTTTCTTTTAGCTGGTCAAAGACCACTTTTGACTTTTTTTAAAAAATAGGTCCTTACATTCTCCCCTCCTTATAGGAATTTCGTCCCGAAATTCAAAGTACAAGTCAAGGTTTACATCACAATACAACTTCTAACTGAAAGTTAAACAAATGAGGGTACTTCTCGTACATTTCTCTCTCGAGTTCTCAAGTAGCCTCGTCTTCTTTGTGATGCTCCCAAAGCACTTTGACAAGTGGAATCTCTCTGTTACGAAGCACTCTCAACTCTTTAGCCAACAAGCGAACAGGCTGCTCTTTATAGGACACATCTTCTTGGATCGGTACGTTCACGTACTGAATAACATGAGATGAGTCCGGCGTGTACTTCTTCAACATCGACACGTGGAACACATTATGCACGTGACCTAACTGTGCAGGTGGGTTCAAGCGATACGCCACTGGTCCAATTCTCTCAGTGATCTCAAAGGGACCAATATATCTTGGAGCAAGCTTACCCTTAACTCCGAACCTTGTAACACCACGCCTTAGAGTTACTTTCAAGAACACGGAATCACCAGTATTGAACTCCACCTCACATCTTTTAGGGTCAGCATAACTCTTCTAGCGACTCTGGACTTCCTTAAGTCTCTCTTGGATATCCTTGATCTTCTCAGTAGTTTCTTCAATTAGTTCAGGTCCAAGAGTAACATGCTCTTCTGGTTCTGCCCAACACAAAGGCGATCTACACGGCCTCCCATACAGCACTTCATATGGAGCCATACCCACACTGGTCTGGTAACTGTTATTGTAAGCAAATTCCACTAAAGGAAGATGATCATCCCAGTTTCCACCAAAATCCAGTATGCAACAACGTAGCATGTCCTCAAGAATCTGAATGGTCCTTTCAGACTGACCATCTGTCTCAGGATGGTGAGCTGTACTGATATCTAACTGCGTACCAAACGCTTTCTGCAAGGCTCTCCAAAATTTAGAAGTAAACCTTGGATCTCTGTCAGAAACTATGCTTGAAGGCACACCATGCAAGCGTATGATATTCTTCACATATAGTTTACTGAGCTTAGTGAGAGAATAGTCAATCCGGATCGGTATAAAGTGCGCACTTTTCGTCAACCGATCGACTATCACCCAAATTGCGTCGTTCTTCCTCAAGGTCTTCGGCAAATTGGTCACAAAGTGCATTGTGATCTTGTCCCACTTCCACTCCAGAATAGGTAACGGCTGAAGTAATCCAGCTAGTCTCTGGTGTTCAGCCTTGACTTGCTGACAAGTCAAACACTTGGCCATAAAAGTAGCCACATCTTTCTTCATACCTTTCCACCAATACTGTCGTTTCAAGTCCTGATACATCTTAGTATTACCTGGATGTACTGCGAATCTTGATTTGTGAGCCTCAGTTAGAATGGTTTCTCGAAGATTAGGGTCATTAGCTACAGCCAGCTTCCCATTGAAAAACAAGAACCCTTCTGTGTTAGTACTCCAACCATCTAACTGTTCACCATTCTGAATTTGGTTCCAAGTTGTCCTCAACTCCCTGTCTTGCCACTGATTCTGCTGGATAGTCTGGAGAAGAGATGGTGAAATCACAATGTTGCTTAGGTAAGCAACTCCTTCATTCTCGAAGTACTGTAAGTTATAATCACTAACCGTAACTGAGTTCTTCCAATCTTCAAACACTAGTGCAGCTAATACATCGTGAGGCTTTCTACTCAGTGCATCGGCTACAATGTTGGCCTTACCAGGATGATACTGTAGGTCGAAGTCATAATCCTCTATATATTCCACCCATCTTTGCTGTCTCAAGTTCAAATCCTTCTGGGTAAAGAGATACTTCAAACTCTTATGATCGGAGAATATATCGAACTTCACACTATACAAGTAACATCACCAAATCTTCAACACAAAGATCACTGCCGCAAGTTCCAAGTCATGCGTGGGATAGTTCCTCTCATGTGGCTTCAACTGACGAGAAGCATAGGCCACAACTCGACCATTATGCATCAAGACACATCCCAATCCCGACTTCTAAGCATCGGTATACACCATATAAGGCTCGTTATTGTCAGAAACAGTAAGAACAGGTGCAGTGGTTAAACTCTGCTTCAACCTAATAAAAGCTTCTTCACTTTCGTGATCCCAAACAAACTTGACGTCCTTCCTGGTCAACTTGGTCAAAGGCAAAGTAATTCTCGAGAAATCTTGCACAAAACGACAGTAGTAGCCTGCCAAACCGAGGAAACTACGTACCTTCGTCATATTTCTCGGTCTTTCCCACTCTAGAACGGCTTCTATTTTAGCGGGATCGACTGAAATACCCTTGTGAGAAATCACATGCCCCAAGAACTTCACTTCTGACATCCAAAAGTCACACTTCGATCTATTGGCGTACAACTGATGATCTCTCAAGGTCTTGAGTACTATCTCTAGATGTTCGGCGTGCTCTTCTCGAGTCTTAGAATACACCAGGATGTCGTCGATGAATACAACCACAAAACGATCTAAAAATGGCATGAAAATTCGATTCATGAGATCCATAAAAGCTGCAGGTGCATTCGTCAAACCAAATGGCATCACCAAAAACTCAAAGTGACCATATCGGGTTCTGAATGCTATCTTAGGTATATCATCTTCTCTTATCTTCAACTGATGATAACCAGATCTCAAATCGATCTTAGAGAAGAATCTTGAACCACCGAGTTGATCAAACAACTCGTCTATCCTTAGCAAAGGATACTTGTTCTTCACTGTCAACTGGTTCAACTTCCTATAGTCCACACAAAGTCTCAATGAACTATCAGCTTTCTTCGCAAATAAAACAGGAGCACCCCAAGGAGAAGTGCTACTGCAATGAAGCCCTTGGAAAGCAGATCATCTAACTGTTCTCTTAGTTCTTCCATCTCGGCAGGTGTCATGCGATAGGCTGGAATAGAAACTCGCTGAGCTCCAGGAATTAGTTCAATACAGAACTCGATCTCCCTATCAGGTGGTAATCCCGGTAAGTCTTCAGGAAACACCTCCGAATACTCACTCACCACCGGAATCCATAGGTCTTGATCGTCTGTCCTCACCTCGCCATCAATGGCAAATAAGTTCCGATAACACTCGAGTTTCTTCCTTCCACCTAAGCATGCTTTTAGAATAGGACTAGGCTCCAACGGACTCATTCTAGCTTGATAGACAATGGGATGTCCATCACTAGGAAAAAGAGTCACCCGCTTTGTATGACAGTCCACAACGGCTCGATATTTCGACAACTAATCCATATCGAGTATCACATCATACTGTCTCATCGGTAACACAATCAAATCAGCAAATAACTTCCTATCATCAATTACAATTCGACAAGACTTACACACACTAGACACATCGGCTACTCCTTCCATAGGTGTACCCAACGTCAATATATAATCCAATTCAAAAAATTCTAACCCCAATAGTTGAGCAAACAATAAGGATATGAATGAATGGGATATACCAGTATCAAACAAAACATGTGTCCAAGAGTGTGAAATAAGGATCATACCGTCAACAATGCCTCGGCCGGTGTGATCCTGAGTGTCGTCAGCTCTAGTAAGAGTATAGGCTTGGCCAGTCACTTTTCCTTTCCCTTTGTTGCCTCTCCCCTGACAAGGATGACTGCTGCTGGATCCTGGACCACTACTGCCATAACTATGTCCACTCTGACTCCCTGAGGCCTGAGGAGTCTGAAAGTTCTGAGTGTAACCCTGAGGGCAGTACTGATGTTGGTAAGGCGGAGGGGAAGTAAGAGTCTGCGAAGCACCCTGTGACTGTTGTGGCCTTACTTGAGTGTTCTGATAAAGAATAGAACCTGATTGGCTTCCCTGCAGTTGAGAAAGAGGAGATTTCTGTAGACGCGTAGGATACTCTTTCTTTCGGTGACCCTGCTGGCCACACATAAAACATCCTCCATAAGGACTACCTCTGCCACTTCTTGAAGAACCACTACTGTTTGAGCTTCCACTGTTCGGAGTACCCTGGGCTGACTACTACCCCTGATTCTTTCTGGTAGCTTTCCTATCATTTCCTCTCCGCTGGTTCCTCCTGGACTCAAATCCTTCTTCGATGGCCTCTGCTCGCTGGGCAACCACTGTAATCTCAGGGAGAGTATAGAAAGTCTGAGTACCAATTCTGTTGAAAATATTCCAATTCAGACGACTCCTGAAATTGGCGACTCCTGAAATTGGCAACTCGTGACTTCTCACTCGTACTTGGGTCAAGAGCAACACTTGCTAATTCAGTGAACTCAATCAGGTACTCATTCACTGTTCTGTTACCTTGGATCAAGGTCTCAAACCAATTCATAATCTCGTCCTGTTGATCCTCATTGGCATACTGAGCCCTGAAAATCCGCTCAAAGTCTTCCTAAGTCAACCTCACAATATTCTGCATTCGCTCTACAGTCTCCCACCAGCGAATGGCACTCTCCGTCAGACGGATAACGGCAAAGATTGCCCAAAACTCTACCGGAGTACTAATGGACCAAAAATGCCTTTCTATCTCACGTAACCAAGAGATTGCTGCGAGAAGATCTGGTCTACCGTCAAACTACCCTGGCTGGAGGCGTGTAAACCTCTGAAGGTAATCCGACTGATCCAACTGTCGGGCCCTTGGAGCTGGAGGCTGATAATCTGGATTGCTCATCTGGGCGAATACCTGCTGCATTGCCTCAATCAAATCGGAGAAATCTAGACGTTGAGGAGGTTCGGCATCCGGCTGATGCCTCAGAATTCTTCTAGGAGGCATCCTTAAAAGTCTGAAATAATATGCCAAACTGTTAATGAGATAACGATACATACTTGTCATAAAATCAACTTTAACCTAGTTTAATGGCGATACGTCCGAGCTGTTAAACACAAAGCTCTGATACCACAATTTCTGTCACGACCTAACACCCGGGCCAGTGGCAAAAGGGGAATTTCACAAAGATAGGAAATTCCTTGATTTATTTGAAAAATGTCTAAAAAGTTTGAGTTTTGTAAACAGTCCATTATAATAAAATATTTAAAATTTTATCTCGTAAACCTCTCCCACAGTTCGTATACACCATTAAACATAGACCGAACAATAATTAGAAAACAAAAAAAAAATCAGATATAAGTCCAAGCATCATCATCATCCACAATAATTATCCAATACCAAGATGGCTTACATAAGTTCACAGACAAATTAGAAGGTAGAAATCTTGGTTTAATGCTAATACAAAATTCAAACAGTCCAACACCATAACAGTAGACTTCTAGCATTACCAAGAAACGAACTACAGTTAAGATAGCCTCTTACTCCTCTTGATCACCGAGATCGTACTGAACACCACCTGAGGAGGAAGGCAGAGGGGTGAGCATACAATGCTCAGTAGGAAAACAATTACCTCGACTGAAAACATTGAAGTGATGAAAAATTCCTGCATGGTTAGTTTAGTCCAAAATATACATATATATATATAATCCAAACTGGAAATCCATATATCTATATATATAAAGCAGTGTAATCAAAATCAATCAATCCATATGCATATGACACAAATCAACCCATACCCATGAGCTCTCATCCTCTCATCTGTGGAACTCAGGATGATGGCACTAAATATGCCTAACAGCCTGCCTGACACCTAGGCCCATACCCGGAGGGGACACCCATGTGTCGCCTACCAAACCTGGAGGGGCAACCGTATTGCCTACGCCTACCAATGGGGAGGTAATCAGAAGTAACAGACCCCGTGCGGGTTTACAGACTCTGTACCGATGGTGGGGTATGCAGCGCCACACTGTAAACCCACGATGCTAATATGGTGCTCATGTATGATCCTATGACACGTGCAATACAGAACTGAAGTGTAAAAACTATTGTACTCTGGTTTTTCAGTAAAACATGCATTATAGGGTTTTATAGAAAAATGGGCAACATAACGGTTCTATTTGTCAAATACCCAACATAACCTGCACTCAGAAAATTTCCAAAGCAATACAGTATATCCATCATATAATTAATTCCCACCACAGATATTCAAACAGTCTAAAAATCACATTTGTTCTCATATGTTGCAGAAAATAAGTTTTATTCGAAAACGATATAAAACAGAGGTAATTGAGTCCCTACCTCGACCGAAATAGCGATACCACGCTATCGAGTCCTCGAGGCGTCATTGACGATCACCCGGAGGGTCGGGAACTAATTCCGAGCCCTCGATCGTCTTCTTGCGAAAAGTCAACTTCTCGCTGGAGCTTCGATTCTACGAGCGAACCTCTTTGTTGAATTCTTAGCACCCAAAATAGCTAGGTTAGACATCCAAATTGTCCAATTCGGGCCCGGGCCCACACCGGGCCAGTGGCACGCAAACGAGGCGAAATCTCGACCGTCCAATCGTGATTTTCGTGTCGATCACCAAATAACACAATATATATATCAAACTTCCCCATTTTCTGAGTACATTCCAAAAATGAGGTCAAAAACACAATCTAACGGCCGGACTAAAAAGATCAAGCTTAAACCTCAAAATACCAAAAAATAGTAAATTTTGATCCGGACAGTATGGAGTCGAGATATATATACCTTGACGACCCTTGCAACGATACAAATCCAATGGGACCGGTTTGGAGTCCTTTGGTGGCCGAAATCTTCGCCGGTGATGAAAAAACTAAAATAGATCAAAACGACATTTTCGTCTTCTCCAGCTCCGGTGGGCTTCTCCGGCGGTTGCTGCTGGTCGGCGTCGACTCGTGGTGGCGCGGGGGAGGCTCGCCGGTGATTTACTTGGCTGGACGGAGCTTGGGCGGTGGCGCGGCTTGCTTCGGCGGTCTTCGGCCGAGAGACGAACAGAGAGAGAGAAAGAGTTAGAGAGAGGGGAAAAACGAGAGGGGGAGAGAGAGATAGAGAAATTAGGTAAAATATGCACGAAAATAGTCCTATTTTGGCCTA
This sequence comes from Trema orientale, assembly GCA_002914845.1. NCBI lineage: Eukaryota > Viridiplantae > Streptophyta > Magnoliopsida > Rosales > Cannabaceae > Trema > Trema orientale. The sequence continues at coordinate 216,912 of JXTC01000193.1, forward strand.
TATGCACTGTTTAAAAAATTTCTGAAAAAATATGCACGCAGACGAAACTACCCTAAAAAACATTAAGAAAAAACTATGCATATCACATTTAATTGATTCAAATCTCTCTCTCTCGCACAAAAACTCTCTTTCGACTGAAAATCTCAGGTAATCTAAGAATTATAGTACTCCATAGTCCATACTCGTACAAAACATCGTTCTCATCTCTTACAACACCGTCAAACTCATCATTTTTCTATCTAATCTCTTCATTCTTCTCTACATGATTATGGGTATAGTCTAAAATAACATATTATCAAATTTTGAGCTATTATGAGGTAATTTATATGTGGAAAAATCATTTTGAGGGTAATTTTTGCGAGTTTTAAAAAAAATCGCGATAATTTTCGATGATTTTCGATAGTTTTTCGATGATATTTTGATGAAAATGATTCTCAATTAAATTTCGATGATAATGGTATTTTTGACAATTTTCGATGCAATTTCAATGATATTTCGATGAATTTTCAATGGTTTTTCGATGATATTTCGATGAAAATGATAATCTCAATTAAATTTCGATGAAAATGATATTTTTAAAAATTTTCGATGCAATTTTGATGATATTTCGATGCATTTTTGATGTATTTTCGATGATATTTCGATAAAAATAGTATTCTCAGTAATATTTCAATAAAGTGGCATTTTTGACAATTTTCGATGCAATTTCGATGTATTTTCGATGATATTTCGATGAAAGTGGTATTTTTCGTAATATTTTGTTGAAAATATCACTTCATCGAAATTATATTGAAATTCTGTCAAATATTATGAAAAATACCACTTTCATCGAAATATCATCGAAAATACATCGAAATTGCATCGAAAATTGTCAAAAATGCCACTTTATTGAAATATTACTGAGAATACCATTTTCATCGAAATATCATCGAAAATACATTGAAAATGCATCGAAATATCATCAAAATTGCATCGAAAATTTTTAAAAATACCATTTTCATCGAAATTTAATTGAGATTATCATTTTCATTGAAATATCATCGAAAAACCATCGAAAATTTATCGAAATATCATCGAAATTGCATCAAAAATTGTCAAAAATACAATTTTCATCGAAATTTAATTGAGATTATCATTTTCATCGAAATATCATCGAAAAACTATCGAAAATTATCGCGATTTTTTTTAAAACTCGCAAAAATTACCGTCAAAATGATTTTTCCACACATAAATTACCTCATAATAGCTCGAAATTTGATAATATGTTATTTTAGACTATACCCATAATCATGTGGAGAAGAATGAAGAGATTAGATAGAAAAATAATGAGTTTGACAGTGTTGTAAGAGATGAGAACGATGTTTTGTGCGAGTATGGACTATGGAGTACTATAATTCTTAGATTACCTGAGATTTTCAGTCGAAAGAGAGTTTTTGTGTGAGAGAGAGATTCGGATCAATTAAATGTGATATGCATAGTTTTTTCTTAATACTTTTGAGGGTAGTTTCGTCCGCGTGCATATTTTTTCAGAGATTTTTTAAACAGTGCATATAGGCCAAAATATGACTATTTTCGTACATATTTTACCTAATTTCTCTATATATATAAGTTGTTTTTTTTTTTCTTTTAGCTGGTCAAAGACCACTTTTGACTTTTTTAAAAAAAATGGGTCCTTACACATGTATCATTAGGAGATAGTAAGTTTTATTTTCTTTCTTCTTTTAAGGGCTTTTTAATCTTTTTTTCGGGAATTTCATATTTTTTTATTGTATTTATATGTCGATGGATAGGGACAAATTCAAACTTTTTTTTAAAAAAAAAAAAGCGTAATTCCAAATAGAAAAAGATTATTAAATTAATAGATTTGCTAGGAAATTATTTTTTTCTAAAAAATTGTATAATTCGAGAATGCAGTGCATTTTTATATTGAAATTAATAGTTCAATTTTTTCGTAGTCACTGTATAGTTTTGTATTATCATTCTGTGTAGCTTTATAGTGGATGTTTTTCCTGGATGATTATAGAGATTTATTTATTTTTTTATAGCTAAACTTCATTGAAAGAAAATAGTATACTAGATTTATTATTTTTTGTCACGACCCAAATTTCAGAACAATGACAGAAAGAGAATTTCTAATTTTACAAGTAGAAATTCAATAGTAGTTTTAAAAAAATTTATAAAATAGTTTTAAAAATAAATTCACACAGTTTTATGATCACCGTTAGACGTAAATTGATAATAAAATTTATAAAATAAAACCAAACATCATCATCATTATTCTCACAATCCAATATAATAGTTATACAGACAGAATCCGTGATATAGGCTCTTAAGTATAAGCATTAATACAAGCTAAGAAATTTAAACAGAAGTACTTTACATAGTTACCAATTATATAAATTAGTAACGAGCTCTTCTCTACTTTGCTCCTGAATCTCCAAGATTACACTGAATACAACCTGAGACGGAAAAAATAAGGGATGAGCATTCTCATGCTTAGTAGAAATTCAATAGTATATTTTTTGAAAAATTCTTTATATGTATATACTATATATATTTATTTGAGGGAATATAACATACATATTGAAACCTTTTCTTCTATAAATTATTTTATTTTTATATTTTATTTCATTCAAAAATTTAATTTTAATTATTTATGTAACATTTAATAACTAACATATACTTAATTTTGGAAATAAAAAATTCTTTTAAATAATATATAAATTAATTCATGATATATTTTGTAAATTCTTTTATTTTTATATTTGATCTCAATCAAAATTAAATTATATTTATTTATCTAATTCTTACTAAATACAATATATCAATTTTTATATTTTTTTATTCTCTTTTTTACTTCTCTAATTTTGTAATAAATATTTGGTTATGAATTAATGATCTTTAAACACATATATATTATGTAGGTAATATGTTTATAAATCTTGTATAATTTCTTATCTTGTTATATAATAAGAAGTTTCTTAAAATGAAAATTTAATTTTTATTTATGCCCACTCTAGGTAACCCACACATTTATTTTTAGTTGTATTTGTAATCCATTTTTCGTCCCTTTTTTTTTTTTTTTGAGGAGTTTGAAATTATATCATTTATGCTTACATTATAATTTGAAATTTTTTACTTTGATTGATGATATTTCCTTGAGAAATCCATTTATGTCAAAAAAAATTATGCCTACCCTAGAAATAATATGCTTTTGATCATGCAATACAAAGTATCTATGCCTTCTTGGGCCACCATGCCATCTATAACCGTAATTTGTTTTTTCTGTTTTTATATTTTTTATGTGTGTGAAGTTTTCTTCTCCTAAATTTATTTTTACAGAGGGTCGACCGTTTCGTTTATTTTTCTCATTCTTCAATTTTCATGGTTTTGTTTAAGATTCGGACATTCTAAAATTTATGTTTAGAATTAAGAATTTGTATTACCAAAAATGGCTCTCTGTTAAAATCTATAATCGATCAATATCGAGAGAAGGATTTGAGTAATGCAGATTATTCTAGTATTCCAATTATATTCTTTGTAAATTTACTTGCATGTCACCTTTGTATTGTAGGAATTTTTTTCTTCCTTGATCCTCAATCAAATATTATAGGCCCCGTTTGGTTCGTCTATTTGAATGGGTGTATTTAAATGGAAATTGTGGAATGTGTTATAATTGGAATGGGAGATATTTGAATGGAAAAAATAGTGAAATAGGTTGTAATTAGAATGGGAGCATTAGAATGGACCATTCAAAAACACTTCCTCCCCTCCATTCTCATTCAAGATACAAAAAAACCATTCCAATGGTTAACTTTTTGAATTGACCATTTGAATGGAAAAACTGAATTATTGAAACAAACACACATTCTAAAAGATCATTTGAATGGAAAAACTGAATTGTTGAAACAAACACACATTCAAGTGGATTTTCCATTCCAATGGAATGGAATGGTTGAAACAAACAGGGGCATAGTAATTTGCAGTGACGGTTCTCTAATCTCTACGTTTCATAGGCAACGGGTGGATAATCTTTAATTTATTTGTTTTTTTTTTCTTATTCAAACAAAACATTAAGTTAGTGAATGAATTAGTTACTAATAACTAAAAAACCATTAAAATATGCTAGTGACAAAAAAAAAAAAATAAAATGAAATAAAACTAAAACTAATGTGTCGACGAGTCAATTATTTTTGGGCAATGCTATTTTTTTGTTTCTATTTTTGAGGGCTATGATGGCTGTGTGCACGAGAGCTTGGTGGATTGCTTATTTTTATAGTTTATCCACACTAAGATATTTGTATTAAATAATTATTTATTAAAAAAGTGTTTTGTTTAGGAAAATTGACATGGATAATAATAGTAATTTTCACTAAAATGACTCTTTTCTCAAAAACGTTTTGAAAAATTATTTTTCTAGGAGCGCTACAGAATATGTGACACTCTTAAAAAAAAAAAAGAATATTTTTGAAAAAAATTTTGGAAAAATTATTTTAGTTGAAAATACTCCTAAATAGGTCCATTCCTCCTTTGTTTAGGATATTGTTATCATTGTTTATCGAAAAAAAAAATTATTGTTATCATTATGACTTTTTGTTCTAATAAAATAATTAAACATTTGTTAAAAAAAAAAAAATTTAAGGCGGCTACTAGAAGCGTGTGATTATAATGGCGTTTTATATTTGTTGCAGTCGTTGGGCTCTGATGAGTCTAAGCAGTGAAAGAGACCCAACTAACATCCATTGGTTGGCCGCTTGCCTGATTTCACCTTAGAAAGAGAAAAAAACCACACACTATAGATTTTCCTTTGCGTCTTTCTCAAGTTTTGGTAGTCACTGACTCTCTTTCTCTCTCTCTCTCTCCATCGATCTAGAGCTCGAAGCTCAAATCCAAGGTTAGTTTTTCAAAAAAAAAAAAAAAAAAAATCAGTTTATATTTAATTCGAAATTTAGATAGCTTCGTGTTAGGACTCCTCTGTAATTTTTCACTTTTTGGACAATTAAGCAAAAACTATACAGAATGGCGCATATTCACAAACATATTCGATTGAACTTAATTCAACCAATATGAATATCCTGATGTATGTATGTACGAATGTATAGAATTATCGATAGCTTGTTCTTGATCTTATAATGGGTTGCTTTATTCCAAATTGTTATGTATTTACCGATATTTTTCTTTTGTTTTTTTTTGCCCCTTTTCCCATGTTGCACTGTACTTTTAAGAGATGAGTTCAAAGTTGTTAGCTTTTAATTCTGTATCAAAGTTGAAGATCTCATAGTTAAATTAATCAACCCTGACTAATAGTAGTAGTAGTTTATTTTGAAGGATCTGAGTGTTAGTGAGAAGAAAATAGTGGAGAAAAGATCAAAGTTTTTATGTGGAGATTGATTTTTATGCTTTTTTTTTTCTTTTTTTAAGTTAAAATAAGATGTACTGCAACTTTAAGGATCACGGAGTTGAGTATGTGAAGAAGGCGGTTGAGGAGGATGATGCTGGAAACTATGGCAAGGCATTTCCCCTGTATATGAATGCTTTAGAGTACTTCAAGGCCCATTTAAAGTACGAGAAAAATCCGAAGATTAAGGAAGCTTTAACTCGGAAATTTGTTGAATACTTGAGGAGGGCAGAGGAGATTAGGGCCATTATTGATGGTGGTGGAGGAGATGGGCCCAACTCGAATGGTGGTGAGGTAGTCAGTGCTGGGCGGAAGACAAATTCAAAGGGTAGAGGAGAGGGGAAAGATGGGGAGGACCCGGAACAGGCAAAGCTCAGGGCTGGCCTTGATTCTGTTATAATTAGGGAGAAACCGAATGTGAAGTGGGGTGATGTTGCTGGGCTTGAAAGTGCTAAACATGCTTTGCAGGAGGCTGTCATATTGCCTGTTAAGTTCCCACAGTTTTTCACTGGTTAGTTTTCTCGCCTTATCTGCTTTTCATCTCTTCATGGAAAGTTTGTTCTTTTTTCATGTTGATATAACAATCCTGAGGCAGAGGAGTTTGCTAGAACTAATTCGCTAATCACGATATATATTCGACTAAGAGAGCATATAGCTTTTGAATGCTTGAGTAGATGTTCAAATTCTGACATGCTCTATGGTATACGACTTAGATTGATTATCCTTTTAAGCAATAGGCAGGACATGAACTCTTCAGCACAATAACGTGATATTTCAACAATTATAGGCGAATGAACTGATGACAGTTGTTATATTCTTCAATTCTAATGCTTCTTGTTCCTGTGTAATTGTCTTTGAAAGCTTGGGATGTTATGTCGTACGGTCCATCTTGACATTAGCAGATATGTGTGATCTTTTACTTGTTTAGGAAAGAGACGACCATGGAGGGCTTTCCTATTATACGGTCCACCTGGAACAGGGAAGTCCTATTTGGCAAAGGCTGTCGCAACAGAAGCAGATTCAACTTTCTTCAGGTACCATATCAATCAATGATTTTATGCATCTGAGGCAATTGGACTGTGATAGCAGATACAAGTGTAGGTATTATGCAAAGGTTTCAGATTCTCTTTGCTGTTACTGTTATTGTACTTCAGTACAAAAACTCATCTAGCGCGGTATTGATGACCCCTTTACTGTCAAATATATCAATTTGTCTTCCATATGAAAACATTTCATGGTGTCAATATTCTAGTGAATGTTATTGAGTTCGAAAGGCAGTTTTCGTCTGAATTAAGGAATGCAACTACGATTAAGATTTAACTTTCGATGTTTAACAAGTAATCAACTTTCAATTTGAGAATGTTTGAAGTGGGCATTGTACTAGGACTGTGTCCCCTGTTTATGCATGGTTTTATGATCTATGATGTCAATACAAAGCAAATTGTATTTTAACATTTTACTTTTGATGAATGCAATACAGATTGTATGCTGACATTAAGTTATATTTCAGTTATACTTGTTTATAGATAAATTTATTTGGTACATTGAAAAGCACCGTGATGTCCCTGCAGTGTGTCTTCATCAGACCTTGTCTCAAAATGGATGGGGGAAAATGAAAAGCTTGTTTCAAATCTTTTCCAAATGGCTCGTGATAATGCTCCTTCTATAATTTTCATAGATGAAATAGATTCCTTATGTGGCCAACGAGGTGGAAGCAATGAGAGTGAAGCTTCCCGACGTATCAAAACAGAACTTCTTGTTCAGATGCAGGTACTTTCTGTTTTTGGGAAATGAAGAAGTCTCATGAACTTCATTTTGGGTACAAGTTTTGAACTGAAGTGTCCGCATGACCGATGTAGTTCAATTGTTATGGTTCTTGGAAGTACTGTAGATCCACCTTGTAGGAAGATTGAGGAGAATCAGAATTGAAATGGTTGAAAATTTTGGCCAAGTCATATTTGATCATTCTATGTGTGTTATGAAACTGCAAGACCATCTCATGTTAAATTTTCTTTAATTGCATCATCTCAAGTTGTACAATATATTCATTCTCTATTTCCTTTTTCTCCTTTGAATGGCAATTTTCTTTAAGATGTCAGCTCTTTCTCATCCCAGTTATGATATGTTTTAAATCGACCTCTCCATGTACCTTCTTGTGACTTGAACTGTGATTTTGTTTTACTAATTTTCAGGGAGTGGGGAATGACGATCAGAAAGTTCTTATTCTTGCAGCCACTAATACACCATATGCTCTGGATCAGGTGAGACAATGTCACCGTTCTGATCTTGTTGGCAGCTTGTTAAATAGAATAAATTACAATGATCTCCCTTCGTGGTAGAAGACTAATGCAATGCAAGTGCAGGCTATCCGTCGACGTTTTGATAAGTGAATTTACATCCCTCTCCCAGATATGAAGGCAAGGCAACATATGTTTAAGGTACCATGTTAATCTAGAATATAAGAGGAGAGGAATGCTCAATTAAGCCTTCTCTGTAAATCATTGCGTTGGTTCTCAAATTAGCTTGTGAGTAATTTGATTCTCTCATAGTGCAGGTGCATCTTGGAGATACTCCTCACAAGTTAACTGAAAGTGATTTTGAGCATTTGGCCCGGAAGACAGAAGGATTCTCTGGTTCAGATATATCTGTCTGTGTAAGTTCTAGCTATATAAAGAGCCTCATGTCTTAGTTTGACTGACATGAATCAAATTTACCTGGTGACTTTTGTTTTTTAGGTTAAGGATGTGTTATTCGAACCTGTTCGTAAAACCAGGGATGCTAAATTCTTTAGGAAGACTTCTAAAGGCATGTGGGTTCCTTGTGAATCAACGAAACGAGGAGCTGTCGAGATCACATTGCAGGAGCTTGATGCACAGGGCCTTGGTTCAAAGGTATGAACTCTTAAGACACTGGCATACTTCTTGTGAAGAGTTCACTTTCCAAAACATTATACGCGATAATTGCTATCATGGAACATATCAACAAACATATGGGAGTTTCAGACGATCATGGGTGGTAACCTTCACTTCTCTTGATGACAAGATGACTAGATGACTCGAAAGCATGCCATCATCTTCTTATGTGCATACTTCTTTGGCTGTGAAAATTTTCTAAGTGTGGATACACAAACTTTTGTCTGCAGATTCTACCACCACCCATTAAAAGAGCAGATTTCGATAAGGTACTTTCAAGACAAAAGCCAACTGTTAGTAAAGCTGATCTTGAGGTACATGAGAGATTCACAAAGGAGTTTGGGGAAGAAGGGTAATTGTTTTTTCTGCGATTTGGGAAACAAGCTTCAACCGAAGTAAGCAAATGTGGTACCATTTGTAATTTGGAACCCATACCTAAAATGTCAAGTAAGCAAATGTGGTACCATTTGTAATTTGGAACCCATACCTAAAATGTCAAGTAAATGGTCATATAGCCTGCAAGATATAGGTGTTACTTTGTTTCGGCTCATTTTAATCTTAAGAAGACAGGAGTTAAGTTTCTCCTGGATTTTGTACAGTTTTGAACAATGACGTTACAAAAATCTATAGTTGATGGTATTATGGTACCGCTTTCCTAATCCACATATAATTAACAAGAAAGCAATGCGATTTGACTCTAATCAAGCAATATTGTGGCAATACAAGGACTCATAACATACTTATGAAGGATAGAATGTGCAATATACTGTTCTTTGCCCAAATCTAGTTGAACAGAAAGAAACTGCTAAACAAAAACCTATAATTCCATCAAAAGCAGTCAAATTATCTCGAATACCCTGCAGAGGACTCCTCCCAGCTACTTAGAATAGTTTAGAAAATCCAATTAATATGTCAAAAAATGTGTTAATGAGATTATCTACTACTTAGTTACAATAAAACGCAACAATGCTCTGATGACATGTCCATCATTATTCCACAAGTCGGCTAAAGGCGACAAATCCGGTTCTTTAATTAGTATGAATTTTTCTGTAGTTACAAAAAAATGTAAGGACCATTGATATATGAGGACGAACTCGAGAAGTAAAATACAAGGGTTAGCTATATTTAACATCACTGCAACTACCTATTATTGTACCACATACTTAGGGGCGGAGGGGGCAAGCGTTACATATTATTGACCCCTCTCATTTTTTTAGTTGTTTTAGTTTTACCTATAAATTTTTAGAAAATTCAAGCTATACCCTCACTCAAAATTTTAGATTTCAAATACGCTCCCATTTACCCCTTTTCAAGTTTATGACTTTTAAGTTTTATATATAAATTTTCAAGAGAATTCGAATTACGTCCCATTTGATAATTGAAATTTTAGTTTTTTTTTTTTAAATGAAATTCCTCATAAGGTTATATTAAAAACTGATTAAAAAATATATATCAATTACACAAAGTACAAACAAAGAGTAAAAAAAAAATCCTACCCAAGAGAAAAAACAACACCATCAAATCCCACAACTAACAAGTGTGAGACTAAAAACAGTGAAGTGAGTGAGTTAGTCCAGTAAGAAGCAGACAAAATAAATTTCACCACCTCAAAAGACAGCAAGCTCCTCAAAGGCGTTCATCAGTATATGCCACAGTAAACTCCTGATGTTCATCAGTAGGCGCTATCGCAGACCTCTGGTATTCATCAATAAACGCCATAACAGACTCCTTTAAGTCACAAAAACTTGCATCATAACCCATTAATATCAAAAAAAGATCTTTGACATAATAAATCTTGTCGATCTGGCTCTCAAACTTTCAAATATGGAAGAACACCAACAAACCAGCAACAAAAACATAAAAAGAAAACAACAAAACAACCTAAAACCTATACAGATATATTAACGAGCGGGATAAATAATTCATAGAACTAGATCTATGGAATACAACCTTCACAAAAGCAGAAGGACTTATTACAGCAAAAAAATAAAGAAAAATTCCCTACCAGAGAGAGATATCTAATAGATCACCCCCTCCAGTAGATTAAAAACCTCAAAAAAAATCAAAATTTCACTCTGGCTTCAACATATAAGCTGATAGGAGGAAGAGAGAAAACAATTGAAATTTTAGTTATGCTCTTACTTTTTATTAAAAATATCTAATTAATATAGAATAATCACATTCATTTTGATGCTAGAGTTAAAAGAAAAAGGGGAAAAAAAGGTCTTCCATTTCTAAAATTAATACATTCTTTTCTACCTAAATTAATTTTAAGAACTCAATTAACCTGATTTAGGAATAATTAGAGAAAGAATTAATATATATATATATATATATATATAACAAAAGTTTCTCTTAGTATTTATGCCCCATGCCACTTTACATATTGTCTTCTAAATGAAACACGAATAAAATAAATACCAAAAAAATATGAGGAAATTTGATTTTTTATAGTATTTTTTTAAAAAAATTGAAAAATCCCGGAATTTGAAATTGTTCTGAAAAATCTCAGATATAATTATAAAAATACCACTTTTAAAAATATTTAGAAAAATACCACTTTTTATTGATTCATGAGATACTTAAGGTAACTAGTCGAATTACCTGAAGCAACTTGAACAGTTACTTCAAGTAACTGGATTGGTTACTCTAAGTAACCTTAATGGTTACCTCGAGTAATACCAAATTTAAGGAAAAAATGGTATTTTTTTAAATATTTTTTAAAAGTGTTATTTTTCTAATAATACTTTTAAAAAGTGATATTTTTCTAAATCAATCGGGAATTTTTCAAAAAAATGAGTCCATCCAGAATTTTTCAATTTTCGGTATCTTGGGCCTCGAATTTTGTAAATAGCCCAAAAGATATTGAAATATTTTTTTTGTTTAAATTAAATATGATTTGATTTGTGTTTTTGAGTAAGGGTATTTTATTCTTTTCTTGTTTGAATTTTGACTAAATTATTATTTATATTAAATCTGTTTATAATTGTCTATTTTAACCAAAGTTACTGGTTTTTTTGTTTTTTTCCCCGACAATTAATAATTGAGGAATCAATTGAGGGACAAAAATAGGTGGTGAATTTCCTTGAAAAAAATATATATATAGGTGGTGAATACTGAATAGAACCATGGTGAATACTGAATAGAACTACCCTTGTAACATGACTCACACTACTCCATTTGGTGGGCTAAGTGACACGTTCCATCGTTCGATGTGGTAAGACCCCTCCGAAGGGTTCTCAGCGAACATTCTCATTAGTGGGATTAGATACTCTTATGGTCATACTTTAATAGAGTTGTCATACTAGTAGCCCCCCTCCCTCCTTTTTTTTATTACCAAAAAATATAATTACAACATTGAAAAATGACCTAAAGCTATTAAACTCACAAAAGAGAGATTATCAATGTTGATCATCTTTAAATATATGTGATAAAAAGAAGGACAATCTGTAAACTATTTACAAAAATAAGACTTTTATTTCCATGTTATTTAATGAATATTTCAGAATTCTAAAATTACTCCAGATTCGACTCTAGACGAAAATTTTCGACCAAGTTAAAAAAGTCAAAAGTGATGGAGGCAATACCGGAAAAGTAGCTAAGGTTGAAATTGTTTCACTGCAGTCGAACATCGGTCGAAAAGTTTTAACCGGTGACTTCGACTCCAGTCGAATAATGATCAGAACTATCGAGAGAGGAGGCCGATTAAGTTCGACCATGGTCAAAAGTTTTCGACCCTAATCAAGCGAAGGCGCTGCCACCAGGGTTGAAATCGGACCGTGGTGGCTGAAGTAGTTTAGAGTTTATTGGAAAAATAAAGTGTCCGAATGTGATGTGACAATATAAATTAGTTTTGAAAACATTAAGCTAGTTTCAGTTTTCATGACAAGGGTTTAGTGGAGCCTAAGTGTAAATTCCCCCTCACGAAAAAGAATATTTATCCGTCAACTATTTAAGGAGTCTTGATAGAAGTATCCAAGAAGAACAGAGCGTGTTGTGTATGTTGACCTTGGCCAAGTTGCGAATAGATTAGTATTAGCAAAACTCGTAGGTAGAATAGAGAGAAAAATGGAAACGAGGAAGAAGACCAACAACAGATTTGAGTTTGAGACAACCCCACTTCAAACTCTCTCTCTCTTTCTTCTCCAAAATCAACAAAACAAAAACTGGTAATACCCATTTCTTCTCTCACCGTCTCTTGCTCCATTTTCTATTTTTAACTTTTCTTATCAGTTCATATTCATTTTGCCCTTTTGTTTATTGTCAAGCTTGTTGAGGTTTGGCTTGATGATTTTGTTTTCTTAATGTTGACTTTATTTGGTCTTGGTAAATTCCTATTCTACTGATCCTGCATTTTTTTAGTGAGTGGTTTTGGGATCCAAAAAAATAAGAGGGTCTTATTTGTATTTGTTTTTGTAGTGATTATTGTTGATTAAATCTTTGGTCAAACTCAACTGAGGCCTTGATCTTTTTTGGTTTCTTTTTCTGCAGTCTATTTTCAGACTAACTCAGGCAGAGATAAGTTGTGAATGTTAATAGAATTCTGTTACGTTATGCTTTTATTCTTGAAACTTTGGTCTAAGCTAGCTTTGATTATAATTCTTCCCTTTCTTTTCTAGCTTTTATAGTTCCCCATCTACAGAGGGGAGCCAGAAAAGTTTTCCAGCTAGGGGCAATGTTATTGTTATTATTATTTAGTTTTCAAATTTACCTTGTATTAAGTTACACTAATTCATTTTTGACATATAAATGTATTCTTTTTTCCTTCGTATTTCATTTACGTCCACTTTTACTTGATAAATGAATCTTAGATTTACAAGTCAAACTTGATACTAGTGTTAAAATGAGTGAAAACTTTTGTTTTGAACCTGCACAAAAGAAAATTAATTTCTTTTCCATTTTTTTAAGAGAATTTCTCTTCCATTAAATCATGTATATTTGAAGAATAATGTGGTTGGGCCTTATTCATCAATTTGAATTCATAGTACAATTTTTAGAAACATTTAGGTATTAATTTTGTAAATACAGTACCAAAAGTTTTTTTTCTCCTTTTTTTTTCGGGGGGGGGGGGGGGGTGCATTTAGTGTGGAAAGAGGGTTTTGACTTGAGCATTCTGAAGATTGGATCAAGATGAACAATCCCCAAAAACCAAGAAGCAGGAATCACCTTTTGCAGTCCAAAACAAACCACCAGAACGAGTAACAATCCCAGAAGTACCTACAACAGATCAACATCAACATTCCCCCGAAACCAAGAAGTAGGAATCGCCTTTGCCACTCTGAAACAAACCACCAGAACTAGTGACAATCCCAGAACTTGAACCTATAACTCGACATTCCCCCAAAGCCAAGAAGCTTGGATCACATTTGTCACTCCGAAACATATCACCAGAACTAGTGACAATCCCAGAACTTGAACCTAAAACTAATCAACACTCCCCCAAAACCAAGAAGGTTCAATCACATTTGTCACTCCAAAACATACCACCAGAGCTAGTGACAATCCCAGAACTTGAACCCAAAACTGATCAACATTCCCCCAAATCCAAGAAGCTTGAATCACCATTGCCAGTCCAAAACAAACCACCAGAAGTAGAATCTAGAACTTATCTACTATCCCCAGAAGAACCTAAAGGTCCTCCACCATCCCAAGAAAAACCTAAAACCCTTTCAGCATCCCTAGATACTGTGAAGCCTCGACATTAGAAGAGGGTGGCTAGTGCTATACCCTGGGTCGGTTCAGTTTTACAAACCAAAACTAGCAACTTCGAAAATTTTTACACTTGTGATAGGCAACTAGGAGCAGGGGAATTCGGAAGGACATTTCTGTGTGTAGAGAAGGCAACAGGGAAAGAGTATGCTTTCAAATCAATTGAAAAGCACAAGATAATATCCGATGTGGATGCAGAGGATGTGAGGAGGGAGATTCAGATAATGCACCATTTGGCAGGACAGCCAAATGTGATATCTATAAAAGAGGCATATAAGGATGTTGAAGCAGTTTGTATTATTATGGAGTTATGTGAAGGTGGTGATCTATCAGAGGATATTTGCTAGGGTCGGAATTATGGGGATAGAAAAGTAGCCATGCTTACTCGGAAGATAGTTGAAGCACTGGAAGCCTGCTACTCTTTGGGGGTTATGCATTGAGACATTAAACCAGACAATTTTCTTTTTGTCAACTGGAAGGACGATGCACCTCTCAAAATTATTGACTTTGGATTATCTGTTTTCTTCAAGCCTGGTATTCTAATTGTAGTACAATATATATATTTTTTCAAATGTCATGTAAACAATGTGAAACTAAAGATTTTACTTTCCTAGTGAGCTATTTTACACCTTTTAAGGAAAACATGCAATACTGTAAAGCACTTAATTATATTGCTCTTTTGACGCTTCATAGAATGAGATAATCTAATGCTTTCTTAAGGAGTTGATAAAGATTTGATGTTTCTTCTCCCTGCAGAAGATAAATTTAGTGATGTGGTTGGCACCCCAAATTTTGTTGTACCAGAAGTTTTCAAGAAGCGATATGGTCCAGAAGTAGATGTGTGGAGTACTGGAGTGATTCTTTACTTTCTGTTATCTGGAAGCCTACCATTTAAGGGCGGTACAATTGTTTGACCTGCTAGTCTTATTATTGTATTTATTATAGGTGATTTATTTCTGTTCTATATTTATACATGATCTTTTTTCTTTCTCTCATTGTATATCTTATAGACAGCGAGGAAGAGATATTTCAAATGGTTTTGCATGATCTTCTGGACTTTTCATCAAATCCATGGCCTAGTATTTCTGAATGCGCCAAAGACTTGGTAAACAGAATGCTTGATAAAGAGCCCAGTAGGCGGATATCTGCACATGACATTTTGCGTGAGTCTATGGAATTTTTTTTAAACTCACTTTCGATCTTTATCTTTTTTTTTTGGAATTGTTAATTCGTCTATGCGGTTTATGGTATAACTGAAACATGTTGCTGAATAGAGCCTTTGTTGCTAATGAAAGAATTAATGAATTATTTGGACATATTTAGGCCATAATTTCACTTTTTTGTGTAGTCAAAGAGTGCTGTAAAACAGTCGATATTACACTGAATCTCAATGTACTTGCCACTTGAAAAATGGACAAGAAAAAGGAGATTAAGCAAACAAGGTGCAGCCCTTTAAATTTTTGTACTTTGTTGGTTTCCATAAGAGTTTTTTCTAGTGGGACTACAAAATTTGCCCAACATTATTTAGATATCATGTGTTTTACCAGATATTCTGCATATTAATCATGTCCCACTTTAGATTCAAAAATATTGATCTGATTCTTATTGCCACAGGAGCAATTTAAAGGATTTAACAATTCTATCTTAGGTCTTATCTTTTACAACTTTTGGGGAGAGCACGGGTTGTTCATTTGAGCTGCTTTATTAATAATTCATGTTATCTTTTTTTTTCCTCCTATGTACAAATACTTTACTCATCAATAGCTGCTGTTTCAATTTCTTGCAGGCCATCCCTGGGTTCAACTTGGTTCCAAGGTACTGAGTCTGAAGCCGTCTTTTGAGATAAACAGTTCCAAGAAAAAGGCTGCCACAGTAAGTCTCTGACTGTTCTGAATAACTAAATGGTTTGACACATAATTCTTCGCCTAAACAAACAGATGATTTGAATTTATTTAATTTGTTTCTTTTCTTTTTCTTTCACAGCTAATTGCACAGTCCTTATCCCAAGAAGAAATAGCTGGCCTCAAAGAAAGGTTCAAGATGAAGGACAAATACAAAAGGGGTAAAATAACTTATAAAGAACTTACGGTTGAATTGGAACAATATGGAGATCATCTCAAAGGACTATCTGTTCTGAGGCCAACTATAAGTTTATTTGTAAATAATCATTTGAAAACAGAACTTGTGCTGAAGAAAAAGTATTTGAAAAAGTAATCCTAAAGTATTTCAATCACCTTTATAACCACATGAGTCATTGATTAATTTAAGATTATTGTAACCTGATGTCGTGAAAAATTTGAATTCTATGTTTTATTGATAGAATACAACTGTATGAATAGATTACAAGTAGATGTAGAAAAAAAAAAGGAAATTCAGAAAAGAGTATGAAATTATTAGGATTTATTCTAAATATAGAAGTTTACACTACCCTGGTCATATCCCAAAATTCAAAAGGTACGTTGAAATAAAATACAATTCTTGAAATTTCCCATAATTACAAAACTTTTATGTTTCACTCTTTCATTTTTCTTTTATTGGTCTTTGGGCTTTGGCCTAGTTTTAACTTTCAATCAAATACTTGCTGAGATTGAAATGTAGTCCTGAATTGATCTATATGATTTGTAATAATCCTTACGAAAGATAATTCTTTTAATAAGGTCTATTCTTATATATTACTTCGAAAGAGATTTCATCTATGGTGATAAAGTCTGAGGAGAAAGTCATTGAAAGTATACTCAAGTGCAAGGAAAAGTAGAATTTGTTTGTGAAATATGATTCCTTCGTCATACTCATACGTCTCTATGTTTATGAAATAATTTTACATTTAATTTGCTATTGGTCATATTCTCTTCTTCTTATATTGGTGATCCCATTAGAAATTAAGTCGATAAATAGGTTATAAATTATTTGTCGAATAATATATCGAGTATTCTCAAGGAAGCCAAATGTTTCAATTTGCAGGTACAAAAAATACATAACAGGGCAACAATTAGTTACGGGGAGTTCCTAGGCGCCGCATTGCATTTGAAAAATAAGTTGAGATAGAAGGTCATCTTTCTGCAGCTTCTACCTGGTCGTTAGAGTAGTTAAGATGAGCTTCAACAAAATTACACGGAGAATATTAAATTGAAAGATAGAATAGAAGTGGCTACATAAGTCAAGAAGAGCTTCAAGATGGTTGGTGGAGATTGATTTATACAGAGTTAGTGATGCTAGAACTCAACTTTTGGCTTGGGCGTCTTGTTGGGATAAGAAAACAAGATCTGGGGCAACACAAGAACCCCTGTCTGTATCCTAGTCTCTGAGAGCTAGAAAATATTCGTTAGCATTGCTGTTATGATGGTACTGTAATTGCAACAATTAAACTGTTTAATCTAACTTATGGCTTACTAAATCTAAAGTTCCTCACTCCAAGTGTTAAGAGGTTCAAAGAGCTATATTTTTCTTGCATATAAGTACATATGATAGCCTACAAAACGTCGTTCTACTCATTAAATTATTCATCAAATAGTAATAATTTCTCAATTCATTTTTAGCGTTATAATTTGGAGATAGATCCACAGAGAACTTAGTGATGCTGCATGTTACAAATGAATTTGAAGAGACAATTTATACTTAAAATTACAAATGGTCTTTATGAAAAAAATGAGTATATAGGAGAATTAGAGCAAGAAGACTGAACAACGATGGATTATAAACGTTCTTTCTGCTTCACCTCTCAGTCTCAGTGTCCTCAACACCAGCTCAATGTAGCTTGAAAGCCATAGTTCTGAGTTACTTTTAAATATCTTCTGTTGTGCTCTATGGTTATATTACTTTATCATTATATGGTTATAATTTTGGGATAATAACAAAAATATCCTCTGGTTTTATTAAATGCTCAATATATCGCTTTAGTTTTCGTAAATTACAAAAATATCCCCTTTAATTGGCAAATTAATACAAATTTTACCCCAATAGGTTATTAGATCAAAATTAACAAATAAAATGTCAAAATTACTCTCTTTTTAAACTTATAACAAAACAAATATTACTTAAAGAGCAATAAATAGTATTTAGTGAGGAAAAAAATAGTAGTGGATGAAAGAGAAAAATGACTAAAAATAAGACGATTTGTTGAAGAAAAGTCTTATAATTTTTTTGAAGAAATTTTTTCATTTTTTTTAGCTATTTAATTTTACATAGGTAATGGTATCTTGGTTATTTCAAAAAAAAAATTGTTTATTACAAGTTTACATAGATGATAATTTTGACATTTTATTTGTTAATTTTGACATAATAAATTATACGGGTGAAATTTGAATTAATTTGCCAATTAAAGGGAATATTTTTGTAATTTACGAAAACTAAAGGGATATATTGAGTACTTCATTAAAATTCAAAGGATATTTTTGTTATTATCCCTATAATTTTTCTAGTAGTTCTCATTGTGGAAGTCAAATTTGGTGGTTAGTTTCCGGGAGAAGTCTTGAGATAGCTGCTTTAGCTCCCTATTTAATACAGGCGCACCACAATAAAACACACCTGCAGTAAAAAAAGAAAACAAAATAAAATTAATAAAACCACCACAATTATTCAAAACAAACACAAGAAGTATACAATGTTGACCTTCTACTTTATTTTGTGTGAGCTTTCGCATGCATGTAGTATTTTATACCAACTAATATGACTAATTAGTTGTTATGTCCCTATCTGTTACAGTAGTGAAATATGTCTACTAAAAATGAAAAATTTTATGTTTATTATGAGATTGATTAAAAACACTTTTCATAGTCAACGTGAATGTGTAGATCACTCAAGCAAAAGATTTCATTTTAACATCAAATCTTTAATGCTCTTACATAGATTCAAGACATATAATATAATATGACTCTTTAATTAGAAGCATATAATTCGGTAATTAAGGGATGGTAACTTTTTTTCCCATATATGAACTGTTACATAAAAAGTAGTGATATATATGGAATAGCATATTAAGCACATCAATTAGCTTGGGAATCAGGTACTTACCAATTCGTTGATTGACATGCTTTCTTGCTAAGTGCTTGAAGACATGGCGCCAATTTGGTCTTGCAAAATGGGTCTTGACCCTTGTCCCTGACACAATATCAACCCCATGCTTAGCATGATAAAGAGACTGAAGCATAGTTATCCAGGCAGATCGAGCATCTCCTTCTTCATAGACACTAGTACAATAGTTGTGAAGCTCAATAACCCCATAATTGTCCTTCTCGGCCACCTCATTCATCAAATCCATGAACCACTCAAACGAGCCTTGCTCCCGAGTGACCCAATAGAAATAGGCCTTTTTCATGGCGTTGTGCTTGCTCTTGTTGCTCCGAACTCCACTTTTTACCATCCCATTTTCGATCTCTTTGTATTGTTGTACATCGTTAAGAACAGCTTTGAGAACGCTGATCATAGGCGTGGCGCCAATTCCGAGGCCTATGAGGAGGATAACATCATATTGTTTGTAGTCTTGTGCTGGTGCACCATATGGACCGTCAACTAGGAGCCTTGGCATCCTGCCAGTTTGGAAGATGTGATCAATTGAGTAGCACATAAGTGAAAATTCAGAGTGATCAAATTCTATTAAAAGATTGATAAATTTTGACAATTCGAACGTGAAATTAAGTAGAATATTACATAATGAAATACGAGACTTAAATTAATAATGAATCATGTGACTAGTTGAAAATTAGTGACTATAGAAGCATACTTGGTTTTATCATTGACTTGCTCAATATCAGCTCTTAGAAGGCCACTTTGATTAATACGTGGAGGCTGGCATATCTATGAGAATAAGAAGCCAAAATCAAAAAATTAAGATTATATCATATCTATATCAATGCTAGAAAACTAACTGATAAATTGATTAGTGATACGCAAAAATAGTGTATATACCTCGGAGAAAATGCGTTTAAGCTCCCTTGTCCAGTCACCCAATATGCGAATATGGACGCTTAAGTAATCATCTCTAGGAGTCGAAGTAATTGAAAATGGATGCCTGAGATATGATCAGTAGTACTTATCGATATCGACTACACAATGATAGTCACATATATAAGAACATAAGCATTAAGAAAATAGTTTTTGATTCACCATTCAAATGGGGAAATAATCGAACAATTTAGGTATATATATTGCCCACTACTGTATTTAAATCCATGTGGTCTAGACATTTGTAGTGCTAGCACATTTCCACGATACAATGCAACCTGAAAATTTTAAAAATAGGAATTAATTTATTATTCATTATTACAAACTAATAAATCAGTACTATATTATGCTCAATACAAGTATGAGGAAAAAAGTTACCTTTAAGATCTTAACTCTTTGGTACTCGGACCTAAATAAACGAAGCAAGCGTTCACATGCATAAAAAAAGATTGGAACAACTAGATACATCCACGTCTACGATAATGATAAAAAATAAAAGCAAAATCAGATTTAAGACACTAAACATCAATAGAGCAAAAAAATAAGATGTACAGGCAGAGCTCTGTCCTTTTTAAATTATTGGATCAAATCTAATAACAGAGAAAGTATTTCAAAATAAAGTACTAAAATAAAAAGGGACTCGGAATCCATTGGATAAATCCTACACCATCATTAGATTGAGCTCCATCAGTCCATTAATAGATAATACCACAACATTGTCCAACATAATAATAATAATAATAATAATAATAATAATAATAATAATAATGATAACGCCTGAAATATGTGGAGTAATTAACTTACAGTCTTTTTGTACCACTTCTTGGAGAGATAGAGATAATATCCGTGAATAACAAAAAGGACATAAACAATGACAAACAGGTGGTGGGAGTACCAAAAAGCGTTAAACCCTGTAAGCCTTTTGAGAATTTTAGGGAGGCTTAGCCTATTTCGTCTGAGTGAACGTTGTGCTAAGGTAAAAGCTATTGCCATTAGCACCACCATGACTATCCCGGTCCAGCCCTCTACGCCTTTTATGAACCACCAGTAGTTTTTTGGTTGTTCTTGCCCGAAGAATGGCTCCATTGGCTCATACTCTTTATCAGTAGCATTTATTAACCTTCGAAAATCACATGTTAAATGAGCTCCGGCATGTACACCAACTCCTATTGCAATACTCGCAGCAATTACCTACGAAAAGAAAAAAAATCACCCAATCTTTTTTTTTTTCCGATTGATGCAATGACATGGAGACTATAATTCAATCATACGCTATCCTAATAAATTATGGAATTTATTTTAGCTTAACTATATTAAAGTTGTAGTGAGTGTTAGAATGCCTAACATTACTACGTAGTATTATTTTGTTGTAACATTTGAATATAGATGCCAATACATTTAGTGATTAGCTAGTGTGGTTCTTAGGAAAGTAAAACCTTGTCACGTGCGATCATCTTTGTAAAAATTTCATATCATAGTTACTTATCACGTAGTATGGTACCTAATTAGATATTTAATTAATATTTTCAGTTATAATCTTACCTTATGAAAATTAATATAGTCATCATATGGAACTAACACTCCCAACTTGGTGTTGCTCCTTAGCCAAGTGCTGATATTTCTACACACGGGTAGAAGAATTAGGGCCATATTGAATTTGAGGGTCTCAGCTGCACCTTTAGCTGTAGCAACACAATAGCCCGTGACTTTGAACACAGCTCGGTCTTTGTACTGAATGAATTTCCACGTAAAAAGACATACACAGATTGCAAGCCATATGCCAATCACCCAAATTCGTTTCCAATTGTCCGCTACGAAATATGTGAGCCACCTATAGCACCGTTTTATGGGGTTATACTCTATTATAGGTTTAAGCTTCTGGCTCAACAATTGGCTAAGAACTCGGCTCTCCGCATCCGTTTCGAGGTAATTTGATTGGGCAGAGCCTTGAAGTAGCTCTTCTAATTGGTATAACTGTAAGTAGTCCGTTTTTTAAACGCTATTAAAAATGGCTGAAATGGCTGAATTTTTTCAAAAAGAAAATAATAAAAAGCTAAAATATATTTTTGTTAAATATGTTATATAGAATGCGTCAATATCAAAAACACTTATCTATGTATTGATATACCTAAAATAAAATTCATATACAAAATATAGAAGAATCGATATATTATATATAAAATAGATATATTAACATATAAACTGTGGTACTGAAAAACGATTTAGTAACACAAAAAAAAAAAAAGAGGGGGCATTCATTAAATAGGTGAAAAAAAAAACACTTCTTAAAACGAAATGGCCAATAAGCCCACTGAGGCTAGCTCAATAGGTGAGTCGAGGTAGGGATTGGGCACTAAGTTAAGAGTTCGACTGTTAGTATGTGTGAGTTATTTTCTTTTCTTCATAATAAATAGGGGGTCATTAGTTAAGCTTCACTCTTTTTTTTTAAAAAAAAAAAAACCTTGATGTATTTTAGGAAAATTGCTATTCATAAATATTAGGGCTTTCAATATCAATTCTAAAATCCAATATTTGTCATAAAATTATTAGCTATTAGAAATATTAAATATATAACAAATTTGTAACTAAATATACATGCTATAGTTTTAAGCCTCAAGCAAATAATCAAAAATATGCGTCGATATCTAGTAGACAAAATCTCAACCAATCAGCAAAAAATATCCAACCAATCAGTTCATAAAACTATCAAGGGCAAATTTTTGGAACTTTCACAATAAATATTGTTCTAAAATTAAAAAAAAAAAGGTGATTATATTAGTACCCATACTAATATATAGGGGGCTTATATAAATATGACCAAATTTTGGGCCTAATTTCAGTAAATGTCCCTTTGTCAAAAGTTATAGCAAAATGTCCGGTATATATGCATATATACCAAGTGTAAAATTTTATATACCAAGTATAAAAAATTATATACCTAGTGCATTTCAGAACAGTAACTAAAATTGGTAGATCTGTGTATCTACCAAGTGTAAAAATATATCTACCTGGACATTTAGCTATAAAATTTTAAAAATGGACATCTACTTAATCAAATTTAAAATTTTGGTCATCCACCTAAATTTCTCAATATATATAGTCACCCCTACCAAATTTTTCTTTATTAAAAAAATGTTAAAATTCCACTTACTTTTATTTAATTCCTAAAATACCCCCTTCTCTTTTCTTATGTATGCACACCCCAAATCTCACCCTTGAAGGCAGTCAACTCTTCGTCTCTCACTCCTCCCAGCATGTTTCATTCTTCAAATGCCCACTAAATTTCCTTAATTACTTTTTTTATTTTTCTTTTGTTTTTTTTTGTTTTTCTTTCTTGTTTTGATTGATGCAAAGAATACTTTTCAACAATACAAAGTGAAATTGGTATACAGGGATCAAGATAAACTAGTGAGTAGTAAATAGGAACATTACGCTAAAAAAAGCCACTGATCAAAAAAGAAAATTAAAATAAGCACCAAACAGTAAATTATTAACTTTATTGGTATCGATATAAGTAGTTCGATATCATATTGATGGTGAAGTTCATTTCCCTTTGTTTATGCGTTTTTCTTTAATTTTATATTTTTATACACATTTAAGAGTTTATGTTAATATTCAATGAGGTCTACAAGTACAAAGTATGAAGGGAATACAATTTTAATTGCATTTAAGAAAGTGAAATAATTTGTTTATGTGAGAAATTCATGAAAATAATCAAGTATAAAGTGAACTTTTTTAGTTTGAGTTTACGGTTTCTTTTCTTCAAATGGGATGCATGTATCAAATTGTCCTTTATAGACTTTTTGATATATATAAACTTGTAATTAAAATTCTAAAAGGAAGAAGAGGATGCCTTAATGCAAAAGAAGGGTGCGAGTATAATCTCCCAATAAAAAATTAAGGATAATGCTAAGAGTCCTAACTATTATACCAAATCTTTTGTATTAATAAACATGACATAACATGTGAGTTGTTAATACTTAATTGATGCATTAAAACTTACCAGAGATAGATCAAATATGAACACCAATTAAATGATGACAACTCAGACGCAACATGTATTGATATTAAAAAATGGTATAATAATTGAGACCCTAAGTATTATCTAAAAATTAAAAAAATAATGTTAAGATAAAAACTTATAGCCTCGTGAAATACTATTAAGCCTAATTTTTCTCAAAAAGACTAGGCAAAATATATATATATATATAGGGAAGAAAATGTAGACCTCAATGTATCCAAGATTTTCAGGGTCCAGCTCTTCCATGATAAGTGCTGCATACTCTCCAGCATAATGATGTATTCTGGACAACTTATTTGCACTAGCACTTAACAATATGATCTGTATTTTAAGGTCGACAAGTATAAATACTATATCTTGGTATCCCTTTGATATAAAAAAAAAAATCTTTGTATCCCAATTACTGAAAAAAATATCATTTATCACAAGTTGTTAATATTTGTTATTATTATTAAAAATAATGAAATATACTCACCTCTTTCACCTCCTCTTCAGTGATTTGGCCGTCTCCATCTTTGTCAACCCTGCATTCATTACGCTTTTAGCTACTAAAATAAATTCGAACGTTTTATCTTCTCAAAAAAAAAAAAAAACAAAAACAAAAACATTCAAACATTTTTTTTGGTCCCACTAGCCTTACATACCAAACTCGTATAAATTTTACTGTCCGTTTATTCCAAATCAACTCTTTATTATTATTATTATTATTATTATTATTTTATTTTATTTTAGGATATTGCATGACAATATTATATTTCAAGATGGTTTGGGCCAGTTGGCTCTATTATTGACACTATAATTTGGCTTTATTATTGTCACCATAATTTGTCAGCCATATTAGTACTAAGCCTCCTTTTCTTGCTCCCCTCCATTTTCCCCTAAAAAAAAAAAAGAAAAATATTCAAACGTTTTTTTTGTTCCCACTAGCCTTACAAGCCAATCTCATATAAATTTTAATATCCATTTATTCCAAATTAACTCTTTTATTTTTATTATTATTTTATTGTATTTTAGGATATTGCATGACAATATTATATTTCAAGATGATTTTGGCCAATTGGCTCTATTATTGTCACCATAATTTGTCGGCCATATTAGTCATAATTAAGACTCTTTTTTTTCTCTCCCCTCCCCCTCCCTCCCCCGGGCAAAAAAAACAAAAACAAAAACATTCAAACGTTTTTTTGTTCCCACTAGCCTTACATATCAAATTTGTATAAATTTTAAGAGGAATGCTAAACACATTATTTTTTTCACTTTTTTTTATATTCTCCAGTCTTACAGTTTGATACGTAGATTCTACTATCTAATTTAATATTTTAATAATACAATAAACCACAATGGAATCTACGTATTAAACAATGAAACTAAAAAAGTACAAAAGAGAGTGTAAGAGAGAGTGTTGCTTACATTTCATCCATTTATTCCAAACCAACTCTTTTATTATTATTATTATTATTTTATTGTATTTTAGGATATTGTATGATAATATTATATTTCAAGATGATTTTGGCCAGTTGGCTCTATTATTGTCACCATAATTTGTCGACCATATTAGTCCTATTTAAGACTCTTTCAAAAAACAAAAACAAAAACATTCAAACATTTTTTTGGTCCCATTAGCCTTACATATCAAACTTGTATAAATTTTAAGAGGAATGCTAAACACACTATCTTTCTCACTTTTTTTTATATTCTCCAGTCTCACAGTTTGACACGTGGATTCTACTATCTAATTTAATATTTTAATAATACAATAAACCACAATGGAATCCACGTATTAGACAATGAAACTAAAAAAGTGCAAAAGAGAGTGTAAGAGAGAGTGTTGCTAACATTTCATCTATTTATTCGAAATCAACTCTTTCATTATTATTATTATTATTATTTTATTTTATTTTAGAATATTGCGTGACAATATTATATTTCAAGATGATTTTGGCCCGTTGGCTCTATTATTATCACCATAATTTGTCGGCCATATTAGTATTAAGACTCCTTTTTTCCTTTCCCCACTAGAACACAAGATCTTTCAACAATTCTCAAATAATAATCAGGTGTCATCATGAAAATTTTGCACATAACAATATTATATTATATAGTCCCATCTATAATTAGAACCGAAAAAAAAAAGAATTAAAATTGGTGCATATTATAGTAAAAATTCAATTAAAAAAAGAAATAAGAACAGTAAAAATAAAGCAGTCTCTTACATGTCAAAGAAAGTTTCCAGCCTAACATCGATGCTCTCATCCGTAATTTGTTCCCAGAATTCGCGTAGCTCATCTTTGAGCAGTGAAGCCGACGTTATACCTCTTGGACGAGCCAATGCATCGAACAACTGGTCTGCGAACTCTTTCGACTCCCTCATACCTGTCCAATTCTTATTTTTTTATTATTTATTTTCACAAAATAAAAATAAAATAACAAATAAATATATCAATAATTACCTATGCATTGGCCGAAATGCGATTTGGAGAGGATTCCAAAGCGATCCGCCAATTCATCGAAACGCCTCTCGATCTGAGCCCAGCTGCTTCCGTCGAGTCTGTTTATTCTCATGAACTCGAGTCCATTGGGGAAGCGGTCAGAGCCGCCAGGCATGTTCCGACGGGTCCGAGTGGCCGCGTGGTCATAAGCCGTCTCCGAGTTGCTTTGGATGACCACCTGATTGTCATCATCAGCAACTGAGTCCTCATCTCGAACGACGTCATTGTGCGTGTTCTCCGAGTCTCCTCGCGGGACGATGTTCTGGACCACTAAGGAGTCGCCTACTAGATCTATCGTGATCTCCACGTACTCTTCTTCGTCCTTAGCTTGCATCTCATGAGTGGTCCGTCCGATATCCCACCACTCCCGCCGCTGCTGCTATTCCTCTCTCCGACTGCGAATTTTTAAGTGTTGATGCTAATTAATCCTCATGTGAACAGAAAAAAAGATATATTGACACAATTGATATATGCAGTAATCATATAGAATAATAACAAATCAGTCAATATTATTTTAGTTTAGTTTTCTGACAAATTGACCCATTCCAACCTGTGCTATTTAATAATTAATAATTAATTCTCCTCTTGCCAACTTCCATAAATGCATATATTATGATTGGTAATAAAAACAAAAATAATTGAGGGTGGGATTCAAATTTCAACGACTCAAAAATAATTGATGTTCTGGACCACTAAGGATATATCAGAGCAAATCTAATCTTTCTTCTATGCAAACAACCATAGCTAGGTAGGGATATACCATTACAAGCTTTCCATCCAAACATCTTCACTTTGTCCGTCAATTTGAGCTTCCAATTTTTTTTTTTTTAAAGATTTATATCATTAACATGTGGCATATGAATTTTTATTATACAATTAGTATATTTGAACTTATTTAAAATAAGTCTAATCATATTCACTAATTGAACGTAACAACTCATATATCATACAAAAACTTAGTTAAAAATTGTGGAATATCCTATATCTAAACTATCTCTTAATCACCATTTTCTTAATTATTTGGTAATCCTCAACCCTCTTCAACTACACGAATTTATTTATTTCTTTTTTTAAAAGGTCACTTTTTAATTAGAAACATATAGTAAAAAGGAAAATGAAGATAATGATTTTTTTCTTTTTTAGTGCAGTCATATACAAGATGTGTATATCAATCTAAACCGATGTACTTAAAAGAAAAACAAATTCTCGACAATGACTGCATGAAAGATAAAATATTGAAAAAAGTGCAAATGGGCTATTATCTATTGATACAGTGGAAAGATAAATGTGAAAGTAGGAGAGACTGGCATATTATTCTAAATTATTTTTAACTCGGCCAAAGTCACATATGAATGTAAAAGAATATAAATGATAAAACTAAATGAAAACATTATATTTATATATATATATATGGGGTGATGTTTCAGTAGAGTTTTTTATTTTTATTACATGGATGGGTATTTTAATGGGGAATTTACACTTAGGGAGTCTATTAAATCCTTGTAACGAAAAATAAGACTCACTGATTAATGTTTTCAAAACTAACCCTAATTACCATGTCACACATATAAAATTACTTGGATCTTCAACAAATTTCTAACTACTTAATTTAGTCACCACCACCAATCCCGATCCCATATTTTACTGCTGATGGAATTTCACTAACGTTACTAGTCTGATTCATAAAAGAGAAAAATAAGGAATCTTTTTCGAAACAAATATAGATTAACAGCTTGAATTTGAAACTTTGGACATATAATATCAATTGCCTTGCCGGTGGATGTACTGCTGGATGTGCTCATGATTCCAGCTGACGAAGAATTGAATTTTAGCGCCATAGTGTTCCCGAGGAAATAGTCTTGACTGATCGATTAAAAATTTGGATTTTTATTTTTGAAAAGAAAAGAAAAGAAAAAAGAATGTTGGTGTTTTTGCCCTAAGAGCAAAATGTAAACAATGACTTGCTAATAAATAAATATATTTGATTTTTTATTTGCTTGTATATATTATTTA
>JXTC01000193.1:247198-320269 GCA_002914845.1 Trema orientale
TGAAAGAGAATCATCCTCTTCATCAGAAAAGAAGAAAACTACAAGAAAGGTATATCATCACATTTCTTTGTTTATAGTTTTCTTTTATACTATGTATTAAAATAACAAAACCATATCGATTCCTAAACTCTGATATGGGTGTAAAAATTTTGATTGTTACACCCACCACCTTCCGCTGCGCCATGCGATGGCAACTAACAAAGAAACCTCAAGTTGCAGATAGATGTATTATTGATTTCACACTAGGTGACGATGAGCACCACTACGGGTCAATATCCGTTCAAAAAACACAAGTTGACCTACCACAATATTAATGTTCACACTAGCTTTATAGCTGGCCTCGCAGATCTCTCGAGATTATGTATAAAACAGCTTGAATAAATAAGACAAATATGCCACATAGCGAATGCATGTGCATAGAATATATATATATATATCGGGTTGGTTCCCTCTCACGTATTGTATATATTATGTAGATAGATACAAGCTCCATTGCCAAAATATTTATGGCCAAGGGAGGTTGGCATTCAGATACGAAGTGGACATTTCACACACCACATGGATGATTTATATATATATATATATTACATATACATATAATATTTTTATTTAGTATTTTTGTTATTTTACATTCATACGAGACTTTGACGAAGTTAAAAAATAATTTAGAATAATATGTTTAGTAGTAGAGCTAGAACATTTTGTTTAACGGGACGAAAATAATTTTTTTTAAAACAATAATAATATAAAAAATATATTTGAAAATATAATAATGTCTTCAAATAACAATAGAATGAATTTTTATATCTTAAAAATACTATGCAGTAATCTCATTGTGAGTGACATATTATCAAAAATGAAATTCTTAGATCTATAAAATCTTTATAAATATACAAACTACAAACTATTCAAAATTTTAATTAAAAGAGATGAAGTGTAAAAAAATACAATACACCTTGTAATTATATATATATATATTGATTAGCATATAGTCATTGAAAATAATGAAAATTTTTCCCAATTAGCATGAAAACAGAATAATAATAACAATAACAATGCCCCCAGCTGGAAAACTTTTCTGGCTCCCCTCTGTGGATGGGGAACTATAAAAACTAGAAAGAAAGGGAAAAATTATAATCAAAGGTAGCTTAGACCAAAGTCTCAAGAATAAAAGCATAACGTGACAGAATTCTATTAACATTCACAGCTTATCTTTGCCTGAGTTGGTCTGAAAATAGAAAGCAGAAAAAGAAACCCAGAAAAGATCAAGGCCTCAATTGAGTTTGACCAATGATTTAATCAACAATAATCATCACGAAAACAAATACAAATAAGACCCTCTTATTTTTTTGGATCCCAGAACCACTCACTAAAAAAAAATGCAAGATCAGTAGAATAGGAATTTACCAAGTCCAAATAAAGTCGACATTGAGAAAAGGTAAAACGAATATGAACTGATAAGAAAAGGTAAAAACAGAAAATGGAGCGAAAGACAGTGAGAGAAGAAATGGGTATTACCAGAAAATGTAGACTGATCGATCTGATTTTTATTTTTGAAAAGAGACCTTGCCGGTGGATGGACTGCTGGATGTGCTCATGATTCCAGCTGACGAAGAATTGAATTTAGCGCCATAGTGTTCCCAAGGAAATAGTCTTGACTGATTGATCGGTCTCAGAACAAAAAGTAGGGATGTGCTTTAAAAATTTGGATTTTTGTTTTTGAAAAGAAAAGAAAAGAAAAAAGAAACCTCAAGTTGCGGATAGATGTATTATTGATTTCACACACTAGGTGACGCTGAGCACCACTACGGGTCAATATCCGTTCAAACAACACAAGTTGACCTAGCACATATTATTAATGTTCACACTAGCTTTACAGCTGGCCTCGCAGATCTCTCGAGATAATGTATAAAACTGCTTGAATAAATTCTTTCAAAAAGATAAACAACTTGAATGTATAAGAGAAATATGCCAGATCGCGAATGCATGTGCATAGAAGTGATATATATATGGTTGCCCATACACAAGTATTTTTTTTTAAAACTCTTTATAATTATTATTTTACTTAATTAAAATTTATCACGTAAGTCTTTTCATTTAAAAGTTAGAGCGAGAAAATTAATAAATAATATATATTTACTTTTATTATTTTAGTCCAACTACTTAAATTATGATAACTATTAGATTATGATCCACTGGCTAAAAAAAATATCTATAAATTAGGAAAAAAAAAAGATATCTGCAGAAATAATACCCTAAAGTTTGGATATTTTACAATTTAAACCCTGAAGTTTGGACTCTACAAAATAATGCCCTGAGATTAAGAATTTCTGAAAATTAATATTCTAGACAGATTTTTTAACCAATTTTAGGAACGAAAAAATAATAATATCCCCCATTAAAACTAGATTAATCCATATTATTCATCTTATTTTGGGGATATTATTGTATTTTATCAGTTAAAATTATTCAAAAAGTCAACCCAGGGTATTAATTTTTAAAAATTTTTAATCTCAATTTAACCCTCTTTTAATACATATGATGAAAAAAGGGACAACTTATTATAACCCTCTCAATTTTTAATCTAATGGTTATAAGATTACTAATATTATTATAACCATTAGATTAAAATCCAATGGCCCAAATTAGAATAGGGGGATTATCAATTTTAACCCTCTTTTAATACATATGATGAAAAAAGGGACAACTTATAAACCATTTACAAAAATAGGACTTATATTACTATGTCATTTAATGAATATTTCGGAGTTTCAAAATTATCTCTGACTCGACCCTAATCGAAAATTTTTGACCAAGTCGAAAAAATCAAAAGTGACGGAGGCGGCACCGGGAAGACAGCCGGTTATGTTCGACTTATGTTCGACTGGGGTCGAAATTTTCGATCATGGTCGAATGCCGGTCGAAAATTTCGACTGGTGGGTGGTGGCTTCGACCCCAGTCGAATTGTTCGACTATGGTCAAACAGTGGTTCGACCCCAGTCGAATATTTTTGACTATGGTCAAAATTTTCTGGCCACCGGTTGAAAAACAATCAGAACAACCGGGAGAGGTGGTCGGACAAGTTCGACCACAGTCGAAAATTTTTGATCCTAGTCGAGTGGAGGCGCTGCCGCCGGGGTTAGTCATGTCTTAGAGGGAAAAAAGGAAACGGAAAGCGAAGAGAGTTGGAATACAGAGCACTTATCTATATATGGCACTAGTAATCTTAGATTTCTAGATAACGTGATTAGAATTAGATTGAGTTAGGAAATTGTTTTTTGCTGATGGTTCAATTAATTTTCTTTCCTTTTAGCACGCATTGATCATTTGTATGTTCTTGATCTTTTTTCTTGTTTTTTTCTTCCCTATAAATTAACCCCATTAAGAATATACTTATTAGAGAAAAAAACTTAAATTGAATCGTTAGAATTATCAGAAATTTAAAAAACTTTAGTTTTAAGGATGGTATTTAATTGTTCAGATATATGTCTTATTAAAACTTATATATGAAAAACTCTTAAGTACTCATATTCAAAGAAATGAAAAAAACAAGTAGTTTTATCTATAAATAAATATTGATCAGATATCATAAAGTTGCAATTAATACAATCTGCTCTGAACTATAAATGAAAATTTTTTTTCGAAACTAATAAAGTATTCGATCGTGGATTATATTATTTTATTGTTGGGATGCAGAACTACATAAACAAAAAGAAAATAGTGGGTAAAATAGTGGGTATAGAGTCACACCTAAAGCCAAGACCTCTTGGAAATCCAATATTGGAGGAAGATGGTACGTAGTAGTACAGATTATTATACAAAAGTACAATCATGATCATTATTTCCTTTTATATCTATGTATATCAGAGACTAATGCTTGTATTAATAGGTAGATACTATTGTTCTATCTTTACAATATTGCTAGAAATTATTATTTTTCTGAAAGAAAAAGGCGTGTGCAAAATATCTTTTGCCACTGCCATTTTTAAGTTATAAGTATGTTTCAAAGTTTAAAATTGAAAGAAAAAGACATATATATATATATAAACACATACATATAGATATATTGATACAAAAGATATTGTATATCTATGATGTGACATATATATGTGTATATATATGTAGAAAAAATTCATTGCAAGTAATAATATATCTATAAACAACAACATAACAATAATCTATTATAACATATGATGTAATAAATTATTTAACTACAATTTGGATAGTAATAATTATCATAAACATAAATCAAATAACGTAACAAAATAAATCATAATTAATTTACTATAATAATAATCATGATTATAATGACCAAAATAATCAAGGAGTTTACAGAAACCAAACCGAATCTTATGTTTCACACAATTTCCTTAAAACAGTTACACGTCCTCACCGAGGTGCTTAAAGAGAATGTCAACAGCGTCTGTTTCCCAGGATAAAACGGTTCACGAATAGCAACGTCACACCAATTTGCTACTCACAACGAACTGAGCAATACCCAAACTCTATCACCAGAACTCAAGAGAGCTCGACCACACCGAAAAGAAAGAACTCAAACTCTCTTACTACTAATTAACTTTTCCTTAACTGCCACAGAGAGAATATGGAAGAGAGGAATAAGCTAAGAAATATTTTGGTGTATTGGTGTGTCTAAGAGTGAAGGAGAAGGTCTCCTTTTATAGTATTCACAGGGGAACCAAGCCATTAACATCCCATTAATATGACTGAAATTATTTTTCTGTTACAACATAACAACCCTTTAATATGGCTGAAAAAGTTTATCTGTTACAACACAAAAGCCCTTTAATATGGCTAAAAAATATTTGTCTGTTATAACGTAACAGCAACAGCCCATTAATATGGCTGAGAAATATTTGTCTGTTACAACGTAACAGCAATAGCTCATTAATATGGCTCATTATTATAGCTGAAAAATGTTTGTCTGTTATAACATGACAGCCAAAACGTTTTTGGCTGTTACCTCAGCTTTATGAGGCCAAATAATGGTCCAAATAAATTTTGTAACTCTAGTATGTTACAATTTCCAATTCTAGAACTTTCTCACTTTGAGTTTCAATTTTTAATTTACCCAATCTCCATTTTAGGCATTTTCATACCTCAAAATGGCCATTTTTCTAACAATTCCCCACATGAATGAAATTGACGACCTAAGACTCGACCACTATGTTGATAGAATTCGACAGTCGAAACCTACATAGGATAGGCAGGTGTTACCCTTTGAACCTTCCCTTGTGAAAATACGTTTACTTTACTAGCTAAACAGTAGACACGATGTCCTTGAACTGTTCTATCATTTTTGTAAATGATAATAAATCTCATACAGGAATCTTCCTGACACTTTTCAGTTCTCACTGTTATGTTCATTTTGGCCATGAACATATGCCTAGTTCTGCAAGAATTTAATAAGAATTATGCTGTAACAATTCTCTTAGAAGCAGCCCTACTTCTCTTTCACATAGGTGATCTCTTAATTAAGAGTAACCCGCATTACTCTGCTCGAAACTCTATTTCTGACACATAAGAATCATTAAAAGCATAGCTTAACATTTCGTTTTATGGGCATCACTGTTTCATCATAGGAATAGATACAGAGAAATCCCCACAGTGATCCAACACAGTCTTTACAATTTAGTTGTCCCTTTTGAACCTAGATCTTGGGATCTCTAATCAACTAGGTTGGGTATCCATTGTATCGACCTATTCTTTCATGGGTTTTAGTCCCGCTCCCCTCGATGACTTTTCAACTAACTCTCTATTTAATTCTTTGGTTAGCAGATCTGCAATGTTATCTTTTGACTTTACATAGTCCACAAAGATAATACTAGTTGAGAGTAGTTGTCTAATGGTATTGTGTCTACGACGAATATGTCTAGACTTATCATTATACATATTGCTCTGTGCTCTTCCAATTGCAGATTAACTATCACAATATATGCAAATTGTAGGCACAGTCTTTCGCCATCTTGGAATATCCTTTAAAAAGTGGCGAAGTCATTCTACTTCTTTCCATATTTATCCAGTGCAATAAATTCAAATTCCATAGTGGATCTGGCAATAACAGTTTGTTTCAAGGATTTCCATGACGCTGCTGCACCTCCTAGTGTGAATACATAACTACTAGTAGATTTTGAATCTTTAATATCAGATATCCAATTCGCATCACTATAACCTTCAAGTACAAAGGGATATCTAGTATAGTGTAGCCCATAACTTCGTGTAAACCGTAAGTATTTCAATACTCTTATAATCCCTTGCCAATGCTCAGCTCCAGGATTACTTGTGTATCTACTTAGTTGTACATCTCATAAAGTATATTAGACTGCCTATCACTCTGGAGTATTCTACTTGAGAAACACTCTCATCTTTATTCTTGGATAAACGTAAAGTTAAATCTATTGGTGTTTTAAAAACTCCAAAATTATCTTTATCGAATTTTCCAAGAATATTATCCACATAATGTGACTGATTAAAAAACAAGGCCATCTGATACTCTTGAGATTTTCATTCCCAAAATGACATCGGCTAAACCTATGTCTTTCATGTCAAATCTTGAATTTAACATATTTTTGGTAGATTTGATTATTTTATCATCACTACCAACAATGAACATGTCATCAACGTAAAGACACAAAATGACATAACCGTTTTCGGTGTCTTTGACATATATACATTTGTCACATTCGTTGATTTTAAATCCATTAGCCTTCAAAGTGCTATCAAATTTTTCATGCCATTATTTCGGGGCTTATTTTAATCCACACAAAGATTTCACTAACTTATAGACTTTTTTTTCTTGCCCTGGAGCAGAAAAATCTTCAGGTTTTTCCATATAGATCTCTTTCTCTAGATCTCTATTTAGAAAGGCTGTTTTTACATCCATTTGGTATATTTCGAGATTCCGCAAAGTGGCAATCACAATACCTTCCTAATGAAATTTATTCTTGTTACAGGAGAATAAGTGTCAAAGTAGTCTAGACCTTCTTTCTATCTGTAACCTTTAATTATAAGTCTTGCCTTGTACTTATCAATCGATCCATCGGCTTTCATTTTCCTTTTAAAAATCCACTTTGAACCTAGTGGTTTACATCCAGGAGGAAGGTCTACTAGCTCCCAAGTACGATTTTGTAAGATGGAATCAATTTTGCTCTTGATAGCTTCTTTCTACAAAAGTGCTTTAGTAGAGCTTATAGCCTCAGTGTATGTTCGAGGCTCACTTTCTAGCAAGTATGTCAGAAAATCTGGACCAAAAGATTTTTCTGTCCTTGCTCTCTTACTACGTCGAGGTTCAACCTCAGTTTCTTCATTTTTATCTTGGTCCTGACTATTCTCAATAATAGTCTCATTTGTTTGTTTCGATGAACTTACTTCTTCTTTGTATTTATAAGGAAATACATGTTCAAAAAACGATGCATTCCTTGATTCCATTATTGTGTTCTTATGTATGTTTGGAATTTTTGACTCATATATAAGAAATCGATAAGTACTACTATTTTGTGCATAGCCAATAAAAATGCAAT
Organism: Trema orientale; assembly: GCA_002914845.1. Classification (NCBI taxonomy): domain Eukaryota; kingdom Viridiplantae; phylum Streptophyta; class Magnoliopsida; order Rosales; family Cannabaceae; genus Trema; species Trema orientale. The sequence continues at coordinate 254,737 of JXTC01000193.1, forward strand.
CAACGGTTTTCGGACCAATATTCACCTTCTTAGGTGTTGGTACGACCACTTTAGCAAGACATCCCCGTATTCGTAAATAGTTGTAAGATGGTTTTCCTCCTTTCCACAACTCATATGGAGTCTTTTCCATTTTTTTTTTGGGTTACCTTATTCAAAAGGTAGTTGGCTGTCAAAATGGCTTCTCCCCATATATTCTAGGGTAATCCAGAACTTATCAACATTGTATTCATCATTTCTTTCAAGGTACGATTCTTTCGCTCAGCAACTCCATTTGATTGAGACGAGTAAGGTGCTGTTGTTTTATATATAATTCCATATTGTGCACAGATTTCCTCAAAAGGTGAATCGTACTCTTCACCTCGATCACTTCTTAGCATCTTAATTTCCTTATTGAGTTGATTTTCAACCTCATTCTTATAGAGAACAAACTTCTCTATAGCTTCATCCTTGGATTTTAGCAAATACACATAATAGTATTTTGTGCTATCATCGACAAAAGTAATAAAATACTTATTGCCTCCCCTTGTTTGTACAAATTTTAAATCACAAATATCACTGTGAATTAGAGCAAGGGGTTTAGTGTTCCTCTCAACACTTTGAAACGATGACCTAGTCAGTTTTGCCTCAACACAATTTTCATACTTGTGTTTTGAATCAGTATTAAAAGCGAGTATGTGGTTTAAGTTAATTAATTTACGCAAAGTATCACAATTAACGTGTCCTAGTCTACCATGGCATACATTGAAAGACTCAAGCAAATAAGTAAAAGAGCTAGCTTTATTATAATTTGGCTTAATAGTCATTGCATTCATTTTAAAAAGCCCATCACATACATAGTCCTTCCCCACATACAACCTGTTCTTAGACAAAACTACTTTATCTGACTTGAACATCATACGGATTCCATGTTTATTCAGCAATGAACCGGACACTAAGTTTTTGTGGATTTCTGGTACATACAGTACATCGTTCAGAGTCAGCTCCTTCCCAGAGGTCATCTTTAAGACCACCTTGCCTTGGCCTTCGACAGTGGATGTGGCAGAGTTTCTCATAAATAACTTCTCCCTGTTCTTAAGCGGTTTGAAGGAAGTGAACAAACCTTTATCAGAGTATACATGCCGAGTGGCATCGGTGTCAAGCCACCACTCTTTAGGATTAGACCCAACTAGGTTCACTTCAGAAATTATTGCATAGAGGTCTATGTTAGAAACCTCTTGTGTGATTTCATCCACTATGTTGGCTTCATTCTTATTCTTCTTTGGAAGTTGACAGTCTGAAGCCTTGTGACCCATCTTGTCACAGTTGAAGCACTTCCCTTAGAATTTCTGCTTCTTGCCTACTCCACCATTAGGCCCTAACTTATGGCCTGGTTGTTTCTATTTATTCTTCTTGGCTTTAGAGCTTTGAGAATGTTCTATAATATCTACCTTAGCCATAGGCATACTGGACGAAGCTCTTGAATTTTTTGCACATCTGTTATCTTCTTCAATGCGAAATCTAACAACAAGCTCTTCAAGGTTCATTGCCTTTTACTTATTTTGAGATAGCTATTGAAATCTTTCGATATAGGGGGTACTTTTTCAATGACAGTAGCTACTTGGAAGGGTACACATATGACCATCCCCTCTACCTGAATCTCATGGAGAATTAATTGAATCTCTTGAACTTGACTCATTACTGTTTTAGAGTCAACCATTTTAAAGTTTAGGCAGCGTCTCACTACAAATTTCTTGGACCCAGCATCCTCAGTCTTATATTTATTGTCAAGTGACTCCCATAATTCCTTTGCCGTCTTTTTATTATGATACACGCTATATAAAGAATCGGTCAAACTGTTCATTACATAGTTACGGTACAGGTAGTCAGACTATTTCCAAGCATCAACCGCAGCAATGACTTGGAAGTCTTGCTCAATAGCTTTTAGAGCCTCCTCAGTCAAGAACCTCGCAAGGTTTAATGTGGTTAGATAGAATAACATCTTCTGTTGCCACATTTTGAAGTTCAACCCATTGAACTTCCCAGGCTTCTCTCCGTGGTATACTACTCGTACCACAGGAGTCACAATAGGGGTTGACATTTGAGCCACAACAGGAGCAGCCATATGGGCTATAGCAAGAGTAGGCCCTTGGGCCACAATAGTATTTTTTGATTCAGTTGCCATTTCTGACAAGAATAGCAAATCCAATGAGATTTCTTTTTCTAGAAATAAACGACAATAATTAAGTATTACTCAATAGACAGACTCCCAGGAAAGACCATAGACGGTCCCATTTAAAATCCAGCCTCCTAGACAGAACTTGTCTAAATTGTAATTGTTCAATTATCACAATTTATTAAAGAAATATCTCCAATCACAATATATAAATCCATATATATTATAAAGCAATAACAGGAAAAAGACATATAATTGTTTTAAGATTGTAGGAAAAATTCATTGCAAGTAATAATATATCTAGAAACAATAATATAACAATAATCTTTTATAATATATGATGTAATAAATTATTTAACTACAACTTAGATAGTGACAATTATCATAAACATAAATAAAATAACGTAACAAAATAAATCACAATTAATTTACTATAATAATAATTATGATTATAATGACCAAAATAGTAAAGGAGTTTAAGGAAACCAAACTGAGTCTTATGTTTCACACAATTTCCTTAAAACAGTTACGCCTTCTCATCGGGGTGCTTAGAGGAATGTCAACAGTGTCTGTTTCTCAGGATAAAATAATTCACGAATAGCAACGTCGCACCAACTTGGTACTCACAACAAACTGAGTAATGCCCAAACTCTATCACCAGAATTCAAGAGAGCTCAACCACACCAAAAAGAAAGAACTCAAACTCTCTAACTATAACTAACTTTTCCTTAACCGCCACAGAGAGAAGATGGAAGAGAAGAATAAGCTAAGAAATATTTTGGTGTATTGGTGTGTCTAAGAGTGAAGGAGAAGGTCTCCTTTTATAGTATTCATGGGGGAACCAAGCCATTAATGTCCCATTAATATAGCTGAAAACGTTTTTCTGTTGCAACATAATAACCCTTTAATATGGCTGAAAAATATTTGTCTGTTACAACATAATGGCCCTTTAATATGGCTGAAAAACGTTTATCTGTTATAACGTAACAGCAACAGCCCATTAATATGGCTGAAAAATATTTGTCTGTTATAACGTAACAGCAACAGCTCATTAATATGGCTTATTAATATAGCTGAAAAACGTTTGTCTGTTACAACATAATAACCAAAATATTTTTAGCTGTTATCTCAGTTTTATGAGGCCAAATAATGGTCTAAATAAATTTTGTAACTCCAATATGTTACAAATTCTAATTCTACAACTTTCTCACTTTGGGTTTCAATTTCTCATTCACCAAAGCTCCATTTTAGGTATTTTCATACCTCAAAATGGCCATTTTTCTAACAATATGTACACAAACACATTATTTTACAACAAATTAGAAAAATTATGAGTCTCTCTCTCTTTAACACTGTTAAATGTATCTGCTACTAATTTGCAGGCATCCATAGTAATGAGAACAACTTCTTGAATGCTTTGCAGAATGGTAAATGAAGTGTTGCGAAGGAGATTTATGATAAAAATCCTGGTGTATTGAAAGTAATTTGTTTAAATTATGGCAAGTCAGCTCTCCATATTGCTGTCATTGGTGGACACATTGACATTGTGGAATGGTTGATTGGGCTAATGGAACCAAAAGATTTAGAACTAAGAGGGACCATAGATGGCTTCACAGCTCTTGCAGATGCTACAATGAGTGGAATAACAAGTATAGCAAAATCTATGGTTAGAAAGAACCCTAGAATTGTTAGTATAGCTACCGAGACTGGAATGATTCTGGTCGTGCTTGCTCTTGCCTACAGTAACAAGAAGATGGCTCGTTATCTTTATGAAGTTACACCGCTGAAAGATTTGCTGCCAGAGAAAGGTACAAATGGTGCAAGTCTTTTAACGTACGCTATAAGAATGCAATAGTATGGTAAGCATTTATTGGCAATCCTATTCTAACCAACTCTCGTTTTTATTTTTTATGTACGCTTTACAAAAGAACAACTCTATGAGACATGAGGCATTCCAACTCTTTTTAAATAACATTCTAACACTGATGCGGTAAATGAATTGTCATAAATATTGATCAATGGGAGAATGAATTTTATAAATAACTTATTTGGCATTAAAACTTAATTTGATGAGAGAATCAGAGATATAGCAGTTTCAATATTAAGAAAATACATCATATAACTTTAACTTTTAGCGTACTTTCAGAAAGATTTATGATTCTTTATACCTGAAATGATAACTTCCCTTGTATGGGTTTGAAAATTGGTGGGAAAAAAAACCCTATTATGACTGTTGTTCATGACCAATCAAACTATATTTTTGATATTTGTGTTGGTAATGGATTTGTATGGAAATCAATTTCAATCTAACCATTTACATTACTACTTAATTAGTAGGATGAGTACATATTACCAACTTTTCAAATTGTATCACCTAGGTTCTTTTTTAATTCTTTGTGAGCCTTAAATTCCAAAACTTTCAAAATTACATAACAGGGATTCATGGTCCTAAATAGAGATGCAACTCTAGGCTACAGCTCGTAGGCTAGCCCAGGCTCGTTCTAGTACTGTAGATGAACTGGCCTAACTAGTTCACTAGTTGTGGACTGGAATAGGCCATGATATTGTGGCCCACGGGCCAGCCCGATCCGATGCACCAAAGTTCATAGGATGGGCTATAACTATGCTAGGACAGGCCAGCCCATGATGGGCCAAGGTGGGCTGGCTCATTCTAGTCCATCTTGGACTGGCTCATTTAGGCCCATCATGGGCCGACCCATTTTGGCCCATTCTTTTTTTTTTTTTTGCTCTTTTGTTTTTTTTATTATTTTGTTCTATGTAATCTTAAATATTTTATACTATTTTTTCGTCTTAAACTAAGGTTTTGTATTATTCCACTGAATTTCATTTATAAGATTTTTAATGAGATAATCGTAAATATAATTTTTATTAATGGTTTACTTAAATATTTAGTTCTATCTATATTAGTTTTTCTAATGTTAGTAAATTTTTTTTTATTGTTTATATTAATTTACACTTAAATTAATTTGTAATTGTATCTAAATTATTTAGGATTTCATAAAAAATAATTTTAAAGTTAAACATAATATTTTATTTATTTTTTATTTTTTATTTTTTGAACTAGAATGGGCTGGCCCACGTTGGGCTATTAGGGGCTAGCCCATCCTAACACGTGGGCTGGACTATCCTAGCCTGTGGACTGGCCTAGCTCAGCCCATATAGATGGGCTGGGCTGCCCTCGTTCTTTAGTGTGGGCCAGCCCAACCTAGTCCACGAAAATTATAGACTGGGCTGGCCTAACCCACGGCCTACGATGAGTCTGCCTAAAATAAGCCGGGACGAGCAGCCCATTATTGCATCTCTATTCTTAACTCTAGTTATTTTGGATATTCAAACATATGACTCTAGCTACATTGGATATTCTGAGCGTGTGTTTTGGCAAGGTAAAATATAATGTGAATGGTAAATTTATCTCAGCTTGTAAATTATGATTAATAAAATATGGCTAACAAATGTTGGGATTTTTCGACAGCCCAAAATAATAAGAGTCGTGAATAAAAAAACCTTAGTGGTACAATTTAAACAGGAGAGAATTTAAGTGATACAAAAAATTAAATTGGGATCTGAGTGATATGACTTTAATTTTAAAGTCATTATCAACAGAGAAAAATAGCATGTCAAAAAGAATATTTAAACTAATACTAGAGTTTCCTTTAAAATTTTTTTTAGTAATTATCCAATCTTAATTTTTGCCGACTAATATGTTTATTTGCAATTACACTATAGACATTGCTTCTCATTTGCTCAAGCGTTGCCCAAGATTAACTTTTGCTTCAGACCATCGAGACCGATCCCCTCTTTTCGAATTGGCATGTTCATCCACTGCATTTCTTAGCGGAAGTAAACCCAGATTTTGGCAATACTTGCTATACAAGTGTTAGTTACATCATTCTCCTTTTTCCTCAATAAGTTTTTATATTTTATTTTTTGGTATATATTTCTTCTCTTATTGTCTTCTTTTATCTTATCGTCTTGTATGAAAATACTGCATAATTAACTAATGTTATAGAACTATAATTTTCTTACTAAAAGAAACTATAAAATAAATTATGATATGTTTTTCAAATTATAGATGATTAATAATTTTTTTTAAACTCTTGTGTTGATAATTTTTACCAATATACATTACCTTTTTATCCTCTTTGTGTTGAGTTTGATCATTTATTGACCTTTATTTTGAGAAATGATCGACGTATTTGTTGCGTCGAGTTTGTAAACTGTAAAAAATTTGTCCCATCTAAAATGTTTCTGAGGGTATTATTTCTTTTTTTTTTTTCTAATTAATTCAGTGTCTGAAACATATGAGAAGTGTAATTAACAAAGTAATATATCCATTCTAAAAGTTATTGGGTGATTACTGTTCCCAAATTGTTGGTGGATTTAAAAAAAAAAGTTTCTAACTCTTTTACCTTAAAAAAAAATCAGTTTTTATTCAAGTCCAGTACCCTTTTTTTTAAAGAAAAATACAGTTGTTTTCAAATCGTTTTAGAAAAGTACCATTTTTAAAAATGTTTACTAGTGGCCAATGATTAAAAACTAGTTACCAGTTACTAGTTATAATTATATACTAGTTATAAATACATTTAGTTACTAGTCACTAGTACTTGAAAATTTGTTACCGATTACTAATTACTATTTTTAAAAATAATATTTTTCTAAACGTTTTTAAAAAAAAGACATTTGCTTAAAAGAATGCTGTACCGAATGTAGAAAAACTAAAGTCTACCTTAAATTTACAATTATTTTCTAAAATACACGCAGATGGCCTAATTTTCTCGAAAGAAAATTATGTTGTCACCGCAAGTTGGCATTCTGGGCTCAAGGCTTGGCCCGCTTTAGCCTTTAATACAAGAGCTTTGTACGATGGACTGAAATCGAGAAGACGACGTGGATTGGACTAATTTGAGTTAAAATGACTTTTTTGTATATATTTCTAAAATGACATTTTTAAGACTGTCAATACTTCTTGATCATATAGGTTAAGTGCTTCTTTACTATGAAGAAACGATTATTTTAACACTTTTTATAATTAGAAGTTTCCGAGCATAGATCAAGACGTCATTGATACTCTTAGTCCTAACTACGTTAAGAAGGCACAAAAAAGTTATTTTGGCACAAATTAGTCCTAACCGTGTCTTTTTCTGAAATTTTACGTGGTCGGACTGGACCGAGAGGCTCAACATTCTTATCTACTATTGTCTCACTACTTTGATGGATGAAATTTGGTTTTATTTTAAATATGGTTTTATTTTAAATAGGGATTTCCTTATATAAAACATCTTCTGGATATTGCAACTACTTGATATATCCCGTATATTAACTAAAATCTTTGAATATTAACTGTAAGATTAAAAAAATGTATTTTTTTTAAGATTAATAAACAGACACCCATATTGAAATAAATTGTTAGATAGTTACTTTCCATTGCGATATAATTTTAGTATGGCGATAGCTTAGTCCTTTGAATCTTAGTCAAATATTTTGCTCAAAACAAATTAATAGTTGTTTTAACAAATTGAGTCTCTTTCATAATATGCAGGTATATACATACAACAACATGAGTACTTCAATTATAATGACTTTCGCATTGATGTTCGAGATGGTAGCCCAAAAAATAAGGGAAACATAACTTGCTCAGGTATGTTTAGTTATTACTTTCTTGAAATACATATTTGTTTGTGATGATGAAAATTTGACAATAATTAACAATGATATTTCTTTTATATAGCTTCCTTTATTAAGCAATTTATATAGTGGAAGAAAAATCCCATAGAAAACGTTGTTATCACAAACTTAAGAGAAAAAATAATTACGAGCCATACTTTTTTACATACTATATATGTATACATACATATGTGATAGGGTTTTTTTTTTTTCGGTCACAGGTATATTACAACTACTAGCTTCAAAACTCCTTGAGCTTCTAGGTAACTTCGAAACTCTTATCCAAACCTTATGATCTTTGATCATAACTTTCTCTTCACATTTTTGTTATCCCATTTATTTGATCTATTGGTTTAGAAAGTTAAAATTTTCTTCATTATTGATCTAGGACTAAAGTATAAATATGAAATGAAATTAGTCCACCACCATTCATTTAAACTCCTCGGTCTTATATCCCAAGAGATGAAAGCTTTAGACCAAAACATGGTTAATACTTTATGTGAGGCACTATGGGAAGCTACTGCTCAAGGGAATGTGGAGTTCTTTGTTAGCGTGCTACAAATGGTTCCTGAACTTATATGGCACCAGAATGAAAAGGGATCAACCCTTTTTATGCATGCTATTGAATTTCGTCAACCAAAAATTTTCTCTCTTATACATGGATTTGGTTCTAAACAAGCAATGGCAACTGAGACGGATAACTCTGGAAATAATATGTTACATGTGGCGGGATTGTTGGCACCCTCCAACCAACTTAATAGAATTCAAGGTGCAGCTTTACAAATGCAGAGGGAATTATAATGGTTTAAGGTATGCCTTCTCATAGAATCATAATCATATAGTAATTTCCCCAAAAGACATTTATATGGGTTGCCGTTAATATAATTCAAAAGATTGTATACTCATCATCATGGCTGAAAAGCCTTAATCTATTTAAATTGGACACTTGATTTAATGCATGATTATTGTTTCATGCGAGTTCTTCAATCGTTTTATGACTGATCTGAGTTCAAGTAATATGACATTTAAATTTTAAATGTTTGAAAACTACTCCAACTGGACGTGTGTATATATATAATGCTTGACTATACTCAATTATATATTCGACTATGCTCAACAACATACTCAATAATATAATAAGACTATTTTGTAAAAAGTTTTAAAACTTAGGTCTTTATTCAAAACTAACTTGAAATGGTTCATTTCTCCAAATTTTTCCTCACGGATCTGTATATAAATACACATTGAATATAGAATTTATACCATTCTAATGATAAATAAGTACATCATAGCCCTTGATAAGTAAAATATCATCACCAAAGAGAGTAACCATATACTTTGACACGCTGTACAATCAAAGTATCAAATACTATTCCAAGCTCTTAGTGCATTTGAAATACAGGAGAAAATGTCATCATCTAAGCTAGGCTAAAGCTAAGTATTGATGAAGCTTTAGACTACAGTACTTATAGTAGAAATATTACACTAACTTGAATTCATTCTCCTATTAGCATGCAATGGATATTCTAAGTCAAACATATAATTTTTGTTCCATTTCTATTATTAAGTATATTTTATATATGATGATATTTTTCAATTAATTACTAACTAAAGAAGCAAATAATTATGTACAGCATAAAATTGTGACCTACTTTTATAGCATACACTTAAAACAATGCAAATGAATTTATATGTCTTAATGCATTTAATGTTTTAGATCAAACAAATGCAGGAAGTAGAGAAAATTATGTCACCTGACTGTTTGGAAAGTAAGAACAATGAATCAAAAACACCACGAGAGTCATTTACAGAAAACCATTGTGCATTGATGAAAGCTGCAGAAGAATGTATGAAAGGTACAGCGACTTCTTGCACTATTGTAGGTGCTCTGATTGCTACTGTAATGTTTGGTAGCATTTACTGTTCCTGGAGGAAATAATCAAGATGGTATTCCTTTGTTCTTAGGACAAAAATTATTCAACATTTTTATCATATCAGATGCTATATTACTCTTTTCTTCCATAGCTTCAGTGTTAATATTTTTAGGAATCTTAACGTCACATTACGCAGAAGAAGATTTCCTTAAATCTTTACCAACAAAGATGATTATAGGCCTTTCCACTCTTCTCTTGTCTCTCGCAACAATGACGATAGCGTTTTGTGTTGCACTTCTCATTATGTTTCGTAGAGAGCTATGGGATAAAAATTCAGTCATTGTTTTAGCTTGCCTTCCAACTCTCTTATTTATATGGATGCAGTTTCCCCTCCTTTTTGACATGTTTATTTCTACTTATGGTCCTAGCCTTTTTTATAGAAAAATTGAACGTTGGTTAATAAGCTAAGCATTGTGCTATTAAAATTTGATGTATGCGATAAAATATGTGATGTATCCCTTGTCACTTTATTATATTATAGCTTGGATGTGATTTGTTTTTGAGAAGTTTGGATAATGTCATGATTAAGTTATGTATTAAAATGTGATAGTTCCTCTTCAAATTTATTTCAGTCTTATTATACCATTGGACACAATTTATTATGAGAAGTTCAGAGAATGTCATTTTTATGTGTGATAAATTGTTTGGACTACGCTCATAAATACATTTGCTTTTATATAATGAGTAAATTTTCATTGGATTTTATAAGGTATGTTAATTAGTAATTAATACTTTGTTCATCCATATGATTTTTGATTATTTGAATATAAGTCCAATCAATTATATTATTATGTTCATTTATGTCGATATCGGACTTATTCATAGTCATAGTCTTGTAGAAGATAAAAAAACAAACAAATTATCTTAATAAAATAAGTCTATGGATGTGGTGTCCATATTTTCACAGACAACAAAACTCCCACACTAAGAGAATATACATGAAGACTAACTTATGGAATTATAGCTTCTTAAATAATTAAACTTGGCAAAGTATTTAATTGTTGAATGAGATTAATTTTGAAATTGATCAAGATTATCCATTAAATGTAAGTTTTGACTTAAACGGTGTCACTCTATTTTTTATCTATTGATATTTTAAGTTAAAATACGTAACTAGAGTAAAAGGGTAAAACAATGATTGATTACAGAATGTAGCTCAAAAGTTATAGATTGAGAGAATTAATACATAGTTTTAGGAGTAGGATTTTCAATGTCTTAATTTGATTAAATACCTATTAGAATAATTATATTATTTACTAGAATATATATTAAATTTAGAAATAAACTTCACTCTAATACTGATCGCACACAACCCTGAGTCATGCTGAGTTGTCTTACTTGACCGAACACTTTAGCTGGGCCATATGCTATTGTCTAGCATGAATCGACCAGGCTTTATGCACGTGTTGTTCTGGTGAGATAAACCTAATTCGGGTGTGGTTAGAACGGATATCCCTATCATGCACAATTATTAAACTTGATTATGTTAATAGAAAACCGTAAAATATTTTTTTTGCTGCATAGGGTTTTTTCCCCACACTTGATATAGTTATTTGTATATAAGTATTTGGAAATTTGGTTAGAGAAAAAGCTGTCTTTTGCTCTCTCTCTCTCTCTCTCTCTCTCTCACTCTCTCTTCTTTTGCTCTCTCTGTCACGACCAAAAATCTAAAGTCATGACTTTTAGTAATTTTGAGTGTAAATAAAGATAAATAAAGAATTTGCAAAATTCGAAGGAAATCAAGTACTTAGATTTTTCATTTTAGTCCTTAAGTCATTAAAAATTCTATATAAAAAGGGATCCATCTTTAGTTTAATTTATTAAGAAAGAAACACCAATTTAAATTTAAGAAAATGTAGTTAAGTTATATAAAAACTTGATTTAATAAAACTTTAGGGTTGATTAAATGGAGTTCGCAAATCTAGAGTCCGAATGTCTAAAACTTAACTTACAAAGTTTGTCATAATTTCAAGTACTTAAAATTTTGAAAATAGGCTCCTTAGGAACTATTGTGTCCAATATATACACTAAATCCTCAAATAGTAGTAAATAGATCCCCATACATTCAATTAGCAGAAACAATGAACTTGACTAAACAGTTAGACACGGAGAAAGAGCAGGAAAAAGAGAAAGGTACCAAACAAAGAGGAATGAAGCCGCAAGTGTAAACCAAGCGACTTATCTAGCCAACGAGATAACTAACTCGAATGAACAATTCACCTAAAAGGGAGGAAAGAAGGAGGGGTGAGCTCGAAAGCTCAGTAGAGAAACTGTTACCTTATTTAAAAATAATTTTAGTGATGGAGAGTCCCTGCATGGTTAGTTTAATCCAAAAATACATTTTGGAAAATCATATATGTATACATAACAATCTCCAAAGCTGATAGTTTGTATGCGCACACGCACACACACACACACACACACATATATATATATATAAAAGCATGATATCAAAAAGTCAATCAGTCCACCGACACATGACACAAATCCATCGATACCCACGAGTTCACCACCTCTTATCAGTGGAAACCAGGATATTGGCAATATGTGTGCCGTATAGCCTACTTGACACCTAGCCCATACCCAGAGGAGGACACCCATGTGTCACCTACCAAACCTGGAGGGGCAACTGCATTGCCTATACCTGCCAAATGGGGAGGTAATCAGAAGAAAAATCCCGCACGGGTTCGCGGACTCTGCACCGTTGGTGGGGCTGTAGTACCACACTGTAAAAATCTCATGATGCTAACCTGGTACTCATGTGTGATCCTATGACACGTGTACTCTGAACTGATGTATAAAAATAGCCATGCAGTAATTTAAGTTCAAGTAATACTCTGGTTTTTAATAAAATAGTTAATTATAATTTATAGAAAAATGGGCGGTATAACGGTCCTATTTTAACATATCCAAAATAACCTGCACTCAGAAAAGTCCTAGAGCAATCTAATATATATATATCATACCATTCAATTCCATTACAGATTTTTAAATAGTTCGAAATCACGTTTGTCATAATATGTTGCAGAAAGTAAGTTTTATTCAAAAATGACGTAAAATAGAGGTAACTGAATCTCTACCTTATTAGAATAGCGATACCACCCTATTGGATTCTCAAGGTGTCGTTGGACGATTATTCGGAGGGTCAGGAACCAATTCCAAGCCCTCGATCGCCCATTTGTGAAAAACCAACTCCTCAACGGAGCCTCAAATCTATAAACGGACCTCTTCATTGAATTTCTAGCGTTCAGAATAGCTAGGTTAGATATATAACTCGACCAATTCAGGTTCGTACCGAAACTGGACCAGTGGCATGCAAAACGAGGTCAATCTTAGCCGTTCGATTTCGATTTTTGTGACAGTCACCAAATATAGTCAATATATATATCAATCTTCTCTATTTTTCGAGTACATTCCAAAAGTGACATCAAAAACAAAATCTAATTGTCAGATCAAAAGTCAAACCTAAAGCTCAAAACACTCAAAAATGGTAACTTTTAAACTGGACAAAATAGGATCATGAAATATATACCTGGAGCTTCCTCTCTGCAAGACGAATCCAACAAGCCCAAGAATGCGAGCTGAAACGGCCCGAAACGATGCCAGAAATCGAAAATTCCTCACGACCAATAATGGCATTTTCCAGCGATGGGCTGCTCAGCGGTGGCTGGGGACGGGTGGCGCAAGCAGCAGGTGACACTAGAGGACTTCGCCAGTGGCTGGGCTGGCCGGACGGTGGCCATGGCGGTGGCTACGGCAGCTACTCCACCTTCAGTCGAGAGCAGCGAGAGAGAGACGAAAGAGAGACGTCATGAGGGAGAGAGAAGGAGAAGTGAGGGCCACGCGTGCCCCATTAATAGGGCACGATGCAATTTTCCAAAATTACACATTGACACCTAACTTTCAAAAATTCTTGTAATCTAGTCCCTCCAGAAATTGTATTTTAGTCCTCGCTTCTTTAAAACTATTGTAACTATACCCCTCTATTATTTAATCTAAAACTTAACAAGAAGACCAATTTATCCTTAGAAAATTTGGGATATTACATTCTCCCCTCCTTATAGGAATTTTGTCCCGAAATTCAAGTACAAACCGAGAATATGAACAAGATTGTAAGAAATAGTCACTAAAAGTATAGTGAACACTTGACTATAGAAATTAAGAGTATTAGGCTGAACGCTAGTTAAAGAAAGCGAGTGAAATAGACACTCCTCAGTTAGTATCCGAATCCAGCCAACATACCGATCTGCACAATGGTATGGGATAAGGATGCTCACAAAAAGATATGGGATCATAAGATGGCTTACTAATAGGTACAAGAATCTCAATACCAGTAGTTAGAAATGACAACCTCAAGTATGTGAGTAATCAAAAGGTAATGATGATGATCATGCCCAAAAACCGGGAACACAGAACTTCGAATACTGATTATAAGGCACCAAGCTAGAATAGCATACCAAACATCAGATATAAGAATATTGTCCTCCTGATCATATCAGATCACAATCTCCTGGAACATACCTATTTGTCTACAGCTAAAACCTGGTCCTAGACAATCTCTCGCCAATGACTCTAACATGAGTCTGTTCCCAAGCATAGAACATAAGGGAATAGAGCTTAGGACGAAGAACAAGAACCTTGTGTCGTACCACACAAGATAAACAAGTTTAGGGATCGAAGGCGACAAAGAGAGTTTAATGGTTCACAACCATTTTCCGTACTTCGATTAGAGCGAGAAATAATACTAAACACAAACCATTTCTAGTCAAATGCAAAATTAGAGCACCTAAACTAGAAATTTCCAACACAAAACATTAGGGTAAACCTCAATCTCAAATGTAAGTATCCAAACCATGAGAAATTTCAAAAGCATTTCAAACCTTTTATCCAGTATAAAACCTCGTCAAAGAAATTCAAAGCGAATGCTGATCCAAGAGCTCTACAAGTTCTTGATACAAAGAAAAACTCTATGGACATAATCCAATGTCCCAGAAATACACATATAACAACTCAAATTGATATTTAACGCCCCAGAAATAAGGCTCTAGGATAGGCTGTCTGGTACTATCCTTGAGTGACGCCTGTCTCCCATGAAACCTCTTTTCAATTTTTATGAAAATAATTTTTAAAATACTTTTGAAAACATTAAATGTAAAAACTGTTGGGGCCAAGGAATACTATACTAGTTTATAATATAGTTTCTCCTTGGCCAAGGTAAACCAAACCTGAACTTTGAGTATCCTTTTACACTCTAAAGGTCGAGTCCAATGACTCCTAAGGTAAATTCCATGAGTAATCTCATCCTAATTTTCATTAACTATATAACAATAACCGTATTACATATAATTTAAACAAAATAAGGGATTTAGATTCAACTCAACATCAACATTTAGTAAAAACTTCATTTCATGCATAGATGATGAAAATCCCTAACAGTCAAAAGTATCAACCTATAAAGTTGAGTTATACATGATAATCATTTATTAAAACCAACAGAAAATACATGAAAAAGACACTAGTTTATTTTCCATATTTATTATGTAATCCACACTTACTTGGTAAAATGATAAGTGATACCATATTTAAAGCACCATGGTTGATTTTTCTTATAAGACTAATAAAACATTTGGACCTTAATTCAAATCATAACTAAACACAATGGGAGGTTCTCGCAGGATTCTAAAATATTTTCTAAATAAATCAAACAAGTTTCTCAAAAAGTTTGAAAGTTCACACACACCCTTCCTTTTTTATTTCTTTAGGAAAAAATGGGGTAGTTTAGAAAATATTAAAGTGTGAAATATTATCAAATACTTTCTCAAAGTAGGTAAAACAAATATTAATCCTCACTTAACCCTTCAAAATAAACATTAAAGGTTCATGGAGATTTGTACTAGGCACAACCAACTAATTAATATGTATATAGAATTAGATAGGAAAGCTACAATTAAATCTTCGAGAAGAAAATCACACACTAATATGCCCAACTCAAAACTTGTCAAATATAAAATCAAGGCATATAACTCAATGTCCTCTATCGATTTGAAAATCTAAACTTCATTTTCCTCCCAAGTGTTTCGTAACACTAGGGAGATTGGTCAAAAACCAATTATACAATGCCCAAAATCAAATTAAAAAAAGTTTGGCATAACTTCAATGCAACTTTGTTCATACCGTGGAAATCGAGCTAGCATGAATCATAATGACTCAATAATCCAACAAACACCAAGGAACCATGCATTAACTAACAAGATAAACCACATCAAAGGAAACTTAGAAGAAACATGCAATTGAACCATCAAACTTATAAGGCACAAGTGACAAGCTCCACAAAATTTAAACTAAAATTCCAAACTCAAACGTTTTCACCCAACAAGAATTTTTATAATGTAAGTGACCACATCAAGTTTCTATCTTCTAAGCAGTATATTCTAGAGAAATTATAGGTATAAATCTTCGAATATATGCATGAAGCTAAAATTTTTTCCAAAATCATTTTCAATTCACACCAAGGGTTACCGAGTAGTCGGACTTGTGAATATCCTTATTCAAAACTTTTCTTAAGTTACTTACATTCTTTTTTTTCAAGTAAACTTGTGAATTAATTTACAAAAGCATTCAATCAAGTATTAAATAGGAATTGAAAAATGCTTAGTAATCTATTAAGTCCAAAATTAGGAAAGGAACTTGAAAAGTTTGATTTGTGTATATACATTTATAGAAACAAAGTACCTTGGTCTAGAGATCTTTTAAATCACACTTCTAAGCGTAAAACAAAACCTTACTAACATTTGAATAGATTGGTGGCTTTGTAAATTTTAGTCTCAAGGTAGCATATTAATTTGAAATGATACCTCTTTTGAAAAAGTATATTACTTTCACCCAACCAATACTCAAGTTTAAAATGTCCATGATCTCTTTGAAAACAAACATGTTATTTTGATCAAACACAAAGGTCTACGTCATTTAGAACGTTAATTGTTAACTTGAAATTTTCAAAAGTTCCAAAACTAAATGACTCGATTTAAATCCAACTAAATTCTCAATAATTCAAGAATTCTCATTCAAAGAACCACAATAATAGAACTTGATGAAACTAGAGAAATGCAATTACTATAGTTAAATAATATCTCAAGATATCAAACTAATCACTTAATCAGTGAGCATGCTATATGAAAGTACCATCAATACAAACACTCAAATATAGAGCCAAGTCACATCAAAGTGCAAATGCCAAACCACTGTATCACAAGCAACAATTCTCAAGAAAATACAACCATAATCAAATACTGCAAACAAAAATGATAACACGACTCGAAGGACAACATAAAGACAATGCAGAAGAAAGACAAAGCATAACAACTAAGATACAAGATACCGAATGGCTACCTTAGAACCTACGAAGTTCATATAGCTCAGAATCTGAATGGACGGGAGAGTACAAGAACGAGTGTCTATTCGAAGCAAGGGATTTCTTTACGAGTGGAAATCGATAGTCTCATATCAACTCGACACTTCCGAGACTAAAATTCCTAGGAAATCACCATCCCAAGAACACAAGAATTTCACTTGGTAGAGATTTTATAGAGGACTTGGAATGAATAGGAGCAAAAGTAATTTATCGAGCCAGTTCCTAAGTGATGTATGAGGTATTCGTTAAAACCATTTCTAAAACATTTTTAAACACTAAAAATTAACACAAGCATGATCCCAGACGAATCTGAAGCCATGCTCTGATACCAATTCTGTCACGACCGAAAATCCAAAGCCATAACTTTTAGTAATTTTAATTATAAATAAAGATAAATAAAGAATTTGCAAAATTCAGAAGAAATCAAGTACTTAGATTTTTCATTTTAGTCCTTAAGTTATTAGAAATTCTATATAAAAAAGATCCATCTTTAGTTTAATTTGTTAAAAAAGAAACACCAATTTAAATTTAAGAAAACGTAGTTAAGTTGTACAAAAAAACATGGTTTAATAAAACTTTAGTGTTGATTAAATAGAGTTCGCAAATCTAGAGTCTGAATGTCTAAAACTTAACTGACAAAGTTTGTCATAATTCCAAGTACTTAAAATTTTGAAATAGGCTCATTAGGTACCATTGTATACAATTTATACACCAAACTCTTAAATAGTAGTAAATACATCCTCATACATTCATTTAGCAGAAACAATGAATTTGACTAAATAGTTAGACACGAAGAAAGAGTAGGACAAAAAGAAAGGTACTAACCAAAGAGGAATAAGGCCACAAGCGTAAGCCAAGTGGCTTGCCTATCCATCGAGGTAACTAACTCAAATGAACAATTCACTTAAAAGGGAGGAAAGAAGGAAGGGTGAGCTCGAAAGCTCAGTAGAGAAACTGTTACCTCATTTAAAAACTTTTTTAGTGATGGAGAGTCCGGCATGGTTAGTTTAATCTAAAAACACCATTGCAAAACCACATATATATATACATAACAGTCTCCAAAGTCGATAGTCTGTATGGACATACATATATATATATGTGTGTGATATCCAAAAGTCAATTAGTCCACTGATACATGACACAGATCCACCCATACCCATGAGTTCACCATCTCTCATCAATGGAAACTAGGATATTGGCACTACGTGTGCCATACAGCCTGCCTGACACCTAGCCCATACCCGTAGGGGATACCCGTGTGTCGCCTACCAAACCTGGAGGGGCAACCACATTGCCTATGCCTGCCAAATAGGGAGGTAATCAGAAGAAAAACTCCGCACGGATTCACGGACTTTGCACCATTAGTGGGGCCGTAGCACCACGCTGTAAAAACCCCATGATTCTAACCTGGTACTCATGTGTGATCTTATGACACGTATCCTCTGAACTGATGTGTAAAAATAGCCATGCAGTAATTTAAGTTCAAGTAATACTCTGGTTTTTAATAAAATGGTTAATTATATTTTATAGAAAAATAGGCAGCGTAACGGCCCTATTTTAACGTATCTAAAATAACTGCACTCAGAAAAGTCCCAGAGCAATCTAATATATATTATACCATTCAATTCCATCACTGATATTCAAATAGTTCTAAAATCACATTTCTTATCATATATTGTAGAAAGTAAGCTTTATTTAAAAACGATGTAAAACGGAGGTAACTAAATTCCTACCTCATTAGAATTGCAAAACCACACTATTGGATCCTCAAGGTGTCGTTGGACGATCGCTCAGAGGGTCGGGAACTAATTCCAAGCCATCGATCGCCCACTTGTGAAAAATCAACTCCTCAACGGAGCTTCAAATCCACAAACGGACTTCTTCACTGAATTCCTAGTACCTAAAATAACTAAGTTAGGCATATAATTCGACCAATTTGGTCCGAGCCGAAATCGGACCGGTGGCATGCAAAACGAGGCAAGTTTAGCCATCCGATTTCGCTTTTCATGACAGTTACCAAATATAGTCAGTATATATATCATTTTTCTCCATTTTCCGAGTACATTCCAAAAATGACATCAAAAACAAAATCTAACAGCTGGATCAAAAGTCAAACATTAAGCTCAAAACACCTTAAAATAGTAACTTTTAAACCGGACAAAATGGGATCGTGAAATATATACCTGGAGCTTTCTCTCGACAAGACGAATTCAACAAATCCAAGAATGTGAGCTGAAATGGCTTGAAATGACGCCAGATCTCGAAACTTCCTCACGGCCAACAATAACGTTTTCTGGCTATGGGCTGCACGGCGACGGCTGGGGATGGGCGGCACAGGAGGACTTCGCCGGTGGCTGGGCTGGCCAAACGGTGGCCGTGGATCAAGTATATATACATTTAAAAAGGTTCAAGAATATTTTTCAGAATAGAATTGATTTTAGAATTTAATACTTTTCAAGATAATTAAAGGAGATTGTTTGGAAAATCAATTTAACAAAAACAAGAAACATATTTTCAAAATCTATCATTTTAGTCTAATTTAATAATCATTAACACTTTTAAAGCACTTTTTGAGGAGTCTATAAAGATTTGACGTTTCTTCTCCCTGTAGAAGATAAAATTAGTGATGTGGTTGGCACCCTATATTTTGTTGCACCAGAAGTTTTCAAGAAGCGATATGGTCCAGAAGCATATGTATGGAGTGCTGGAGTAATTCTTTACTTTTTGTTATCTGGAAGCCTACCCTTTAAGGGCGGTACGATTGTTTGACCTGCTAGTCCCATTATTATATTTATTATAGGTGATTTATTTCTGTTCTATATTTATACATATGATCTTTCTTTCTTTCGTCATTGTATATCTTATAGACAGCAAGGAAGAGGAATTTAAAATGGTCTTGCATGATCATCTGAACTTTTCATCGGATCCATGGCCTAGTATTTCTGAAGGCACCAAAGACTTGGTAAACAGAATGCTTGATAAAGAGCCAAGTAGGCAGATATCTGCACATGACATTTTGTGTGAGTCTGTGGCATTTTCTTGTTTTTAACTCGCTTTTGATATTTTACTTTTATTTTTGAATTGTTAATTGGTTTATACGGTTTCTAGTATAGCTGAAACATGGTGCTAAATAGAGCCTATGTTGCTAATGAAAGAATAAATGAATTATTTGGACTTTATTAGGCCATAATTTCACTTTTTCATTTAGTCAAAGAGTGTTGTAAAACAGTCGATAGTACACTGAATCTCAACGTACTTGCCACTTGAAAAATGGACAGAAAAAAGGGGATTAAGCAAACAAGGTGCAGCCTTTTAAATTTTCGTACTCTGTAGGTTTCCATAAGATTTTTTTCTAGTTGGAGTATAAAATTTGCCCAACATTGTTTAGATATCACGTGTTTTACCAGATACTCTGCATATTAATCAAGTCCCACTTTAGATTCAAAAATATTGATATGATTCTTATTGCCACAAGGGCAATTTAAAGGATTTAACAATTCTATCTTAGGTTTTATTTCTTACAACTTTCGGGGAGGGCACCGGTTGTTCATTTGAGCTGCTTTTTTAATAATTCCTAGCATCATCTTTTTTTTTCCTCGTATGTACAAATACTTTACTCATCAATAGCTGCTGTTTCAATTTCTTGCAGGCCATCCCTGGGTTCAACTTGGTTCCAAGGTATTGAGTCTGAAGCCATCTTCTGAAATAAACAGTTTCAAGAAAGAGGCTGCTACAATAAGTCTCTGACCGTTCTGAATAACTGAATGGTAAGTCTCATAATTCTTTGCCTAAACAAACGGATGATTTGAATTTATTCAATTTGTTTCTTTCCTTTTTCTTTCTTAGCTAATTGCACAGTTCTTATCCTAAGAAGAAATAGCTGGCCTCAAAGAAAATTTCAAGATGAAGGACAAATACAGAAGGGGCAAAATAACTTATAAAGAACTTATGGCTGAATTGGAATAATGTGGAGATCATCTCAAGGGACTATCTGTTCTGAGGCCAACTGTAAGTTTATTAGCAAATAATCATTTAATCGTTTCTGCATTTCAGGATATGAATTCGAAAGAGATTTCATCTATGGTGATAAAGTCTGAGGAGAAAGTAATTGAAAGTACACTCAAGTGCAAGGAAAAGTAGAATTTGTTTATGAAATATGATTCCTTCGTCATACTTATACGTCTCTATGTTTATGAAATAATTTTACGTTTAATTTGCTATTGGTCATACTCTCTTCTTCTTATATTAGTGATCCCATTAGAAATTAAGTCAATAAATAGGTTATAAATTGTTTGTCGAATAATATATCGAGTATTCTTAAGGAAGCCAAATTTTTCGATTTACAAGTACAAAAAATCCATAACAGGGGAATAATTAGTTAGGGGGAGGATCTGGGCGCCGCGTTGCATTTGAAAAATAAGTTGAGATAGAAGGTCCTCTTTCTGCAGTTAGGATGAGGTTCAACAAAATCACACGGAGAATATTAAATTGAATACTCTCAATTCGACCATATTTTCTTAGTTGCAGGCACACATAGTAGAGAACAGGGCCACATTGTGGGGGCATTGGGGGGTGTTTTTGGTGACAGAGGTGGGGATAGGATCTTCTATCTAGAGCTTTCGCCTTCTTCGATAAAGATAGAATAGAAGTGGCTACAAAAGTCAAGAAGAGCTTCAAGATGGCTGGTGGAGATTGATTTATACAGAGTTAGAGATGCAAGAACTCGACTTTTGGGTTGGGGGCCCTGCTGGGATAAGAAAACAAGATCTGGGGCAACATAAGAACCCCTGTCTGTATCATAGTTTCTGAGAGCTAGAAAAAGATTCGTTAGTATTGCTGTGATGATAGTATTGTAGTTGCAACAATTAAACCATGAAATCTAACCTATGGCTTACTAAATCTGAAGTTCCTCACTCCAAGGGTTAAGAAATTCAAAGAGTTATAATTTTCTTGCATATAAATGCTAGAAATCCCCAAAAATGATTTCAAAAAATGATTTTACCGAAAATTATTTCCATATTTTTGTAAACAAATCATAAATGTAGGATTTTTAATCTAACATAAATCAATTTATGGATTTTAGTTTAGATAAAACCTGGAAGCACTTCACAACTATTGAGTCTTCCCGTCTATTTTCTGGAGCCCGTTGAATAATCTGGTGTGTGGGTACCTTTTTGATTCCTAATGAGAGATGAGCGGATGATCCAGAAGACGCTCTTCCTTCTCCTTTGATTGCACGTCTACGACCATGGGTATCTCTCTCCTGGGGGCCATGAGCGAACACGGGATTTCTCCCCCGGTAGCTCGGTTCTCTCTCACTCTCTCTTTTTCTCTCTGTCACACATGAAGCACAGTTACTGTGCTATGAGTAGTGTGTAGAACTGTTTTTTTTTTTTAGAGGCTTAGGAGCACTTTTCTCTTAAATATTAGAGAGATGTAAACTCCAATCGGCTTATTGGGCTCAACTGACCATTCAATTAGTTATTGGGCTATGTGTGAGCTAGAAAAGGGGACCTTATGGATCTAAATAGTCTAAGCTCCAATGGACCAACTACCCACAATCATAATTAACTCTTAATTATGACTGAGCCTTATCCATTGATATTAGGGCACTCCACTATAGGCCTAATATTGCACTCTTAGACTAAATATCATATATTTTCTGTGAAGCTAATTAACAATTTAATTAACTTGATCCATTTAGCATGTACTATACCTGCAGATATACCCCCAATGTAATGCCATACTAGTGAGATGAAATTGTCGTATTACCCTTCTAGCACATATTTACCTTTGAGTTGTTATTTTTCATCTAATGGATAATAATTAAGTACGGTATTTGTAACTGCCCATACAAACACAGTCAAATTCACAAAGTGAATACTTGGTGCCTGGTTTTTATTATCCAAGTCCTTGAAAAAACTCAAAGTGACATTATATACATGGTGTCCAAATCATGAAGGGCATTCTCGTCAATTCACAAATCTTATCTTCTAAGATACCGGAGTTTGAACTATATAATCGGAACTAGTCCTTTAGTAAGTCAAAAAGATAAAACTCATGAAAGCAAGTTCAACAATCACTAGGATTAAGGTAATCTTGCAATAGTGCTAGATTAGTGAAAGATAGAATATTGAGTTACAGTACTTAACTTCAAATTCTATTTTCACTTGGTCCAGTTCAATGCACTTATAACTTTTTTATAACGCACTAATGTTTCTATTCGAAGTCAGATACTTCGATGATTGGAGACTTCATCAATCCCGTTGAAATAGACAACACTACATTCTATGGCAAAATAAAATACTCTATCTTTATTTACAGAATGTGAATTTTTAATTTAGACATAATGAAATAAAGAATTTAGTCTACCACATGTGAACAGTTCGCACGAACAATTCTTTATTACTCATTATTAGTCATGGAAACTTTTAGACGTTTGTATAATAGAAAATATAAACATCATATGTATTTAATTAGGACATAATATGGAATTCATTGATAACAAATAGATAACACTTAAATCCAATAAACATTATTTAAAATGCCAAACAAAGAAACTGCTTTCTAATGCATATTCCCAATAATAAAGACATATGATAGCCTACAAAACTTCTTTCGGCTAATTAAATTGTTTATCAAATAGTAATAATTTCTCGATTTATTTTATATGATTATAATTTAGAGATAGATATGCACAGAATTTGGTGATGCTGCATGTTACAAATGAAATTAAAGAGACAATTTATACTAAAAATTACAAATGGTCTTTATGAAAAAATGGGTGTACAAGGAGAATTAGAGCAAGAAAATTGAACAACGATGGATTACAAGTGTTCTTTCTATTTCACCTCCCAGTCTCAGTGTCCTCAACACCAGCTCACTGTAGCTTGGAAGCCATAGTTCTGAGTTACTTTTAAACATCTTCTGTTGCACTCTATAGTTATACCACTTTATCATTATATAGTTATAATTTTTCTAGTGGTTCTCATTGTGGAAGTCAAATTTGGTGGTTAGTTTTCGAGAAAAGTCTCGAGATAGCCGCTTTAGCTCCCTATTCAATGCAGGCGGACCACAATAAAACACACCTACAGCGAAAAAAGAAAATAAAATTAATAAAACCACCACAAATATTCAAAACAAAAACAAAACAAATGCAAGAAGTATACAATGTTGACCTTCTACCTTAATCTGTGTGAGCTCTTGCATGCGTGTAGTATTTTATACTAATTAATGTGACTAATAAGTTGTTATGTCCCTATCTGTTATAGTAGTGAAATATGTCTGCTGAAAAAGAAAAATTTTATGTTTATTATGAGACTGATTAGAAACCCTTTTTATAGTCAACGTGAATGTGTAGATTACTCATGCAAGAGATTTCACTGTAACATCAAATCTTTAATGCTCTTACACAGATTCAAGACGTATAATATGACTTTCTAATTAGAAGAATATAATTCAGTAACCGAGGCATGCTAACTTTTTTCCCATATATATGAATTATTGTATAAAAAGTAGTATAATAGTTTATGTATATGGAATAGCATATTAAGCAAGTCAATTAGCTTAGGAATCAAATACTTAGCAATTCGTTAATCGACATGCTTTCTTCCTAAGTGCTCGAAGACATGATGCCAATTTGGTTTTGCAAAATGGGTCTTGACCCTTGTCCCTGACACAATATCAACCCCATGCTTAGCATGATAAAGAGACTGAAGCGTAGTTATCTAGGCAGAGCGAGCATTTCCTTCTTCATAGACACTAGTACAATAGTTGTGAAGCTCAATAACCCGATCGATGTCCCATTCAGCCACCTCATTCATCAAACCCCTGAACCACTCAAACGAGCCTTGCTCCCGAGTGACCCAATAGAAATAGGCTTTTTTCGTGGCATTGTGCTTTCTCTTGTTGCTTTTAACTTCACTATTTACCATCCCATCTTCGATGTCTTTGTATTGTTCTACATCGTTAAGAACAGCTTTGAGAATGCTAATCATAGGCGTGGCGCCAATTCGGAGGCCTATGAGGAGGATAACTTCGTAGTGTTTGTAGTCTTGTGCTGGTGCACCATATGGACCGTCAATTAGGAGCCTTGGCATCCTACAAGTTTGGAAGATATGATCAATAGGGTAGCATATAAGTGAAAGTTCATAGTGATCAAATTCTGTTAAAAGATTGATAAATTTTGACAATTCAAACGTGAAAATAAGTATGCTTATATAATAAAATGTGAGACTTAAATTAACAGTGAATATCATGTGATTAGTTGAAAATTAGTGACTATAGAAGCATACTTGGGTTTATCATTGACTTGCTCAATATCAGCTCTTAGAAGGCCATTTTGATTAATAGATGGAGGCTAGCATACCTACAATAATAAGAAGCCAAAATCAAAAAATTAAGATTATATTATATCTATATCAATACTAGAAAACTAACTGATAAATTGTTTAGTGATACGCAGAAAGAGTGTATATACCTCGGAGAAAATGGAGTTAAGCTGCATTGTCCAGTCACCTAATGTGCGAATATGGACGCTTAAGTAATCGTCTCTAGGAGTCGAAGTAATTGAAAAAGGATGCCTGAGATATGATTATTAGTACTCATTGATATCAACTACATAATGATAGTTACATATATAAGAACATAAGCATTAAGAAAATAGTTTTTGATTCACCAATCAAATGGAGAAATAGTCGAACAATTTAGGTATATATATTGCCTATTACTGTATTTAAATCCATGTGGTCTAGACATGTGTAGTGCTAACACATTTCCAGGATAACCTGCAACCTGAAAATTTTTAAAATAATAATTAATTTATTATTCGTTACAACAAAGTAATAAACCAATACTACATTATGCTCAATACAAGTATGGGGAAAAAAAGTTACCTTTAAGATCTTGACTCTCTGGTACTCAGACCTAAATCCACGAAGCAAG
This sequence comes from Trema orientale, assembly GCA_002914845.1. NCBI lineage: Eukaryota > Viridiplantae > Streptophyta > Magnoliopsida > Rosales > Cannabaceae > Trema > Trema orientale. Next base: position 280,862 of record JXTC01000193.1, read on the forward strand.
TATTCACATGCATAAAAAATGATTGGAACAACTATATACATCCATGTCTACGATAATAATAAAAAATAAAAGTAAAATCAGATTTAAGACACTAAATATCATAGGGGAATTCTGTGGTAGAGCTCAAAAATAAGATGTACTATATACCGGTAGAGCTCTATCCTTCTAAACTATTGGATCAAATCTAATAAAAAAGAAAGAGTTTCAAAATAAAGTACTGAAATAAAAATAGACCCATAATCTATTGGATGAATCCTACACCATTAGATTGAGCGCCATTGATAGATATACCACAACATTGTCCAACATAATAATAATAATAATAATAATAATAATAATGATAACACCTGAAATATACGGAGTAATTAACTTGCAATCTTTTTGTACCACTTCTTGGAGAGATAGAGATAATATCCGTGAATGACAAAGAGGACATAAACAATGATAAACAAGTGGTGGGAGTACCAAAAGGCATTAAATCCTGTAAGTTTTTTGAGAATTTTAGGAAGGTTTGGCCTATTTCTTCTGAATGAATATTGTGCTAAAGTGAAAGCTATTGCCATTAGTACCACCATAACTATCCCGATCCACCTCTATATGCCTTTCATGAACCACCAGTAGTTCTTTGGTTGTTCTTGCCCGAAGAATGGCTCCATTGGCTCGTACTCTTTATCAGTAGCATTTATTAATCTTCGAAAATCACATGTTAAATGAGCTCCGGCATGTGCACCAACTCCTATTGCAATCCCCGTAGCAATTTCCTGGGAAAAGAAAAAAAAAATCTCCCAAAATGTTTTTTTTTTTGGTTTAATGTAAGGACGTGGAGACTAGAATTCAAACACACACTTTCCTATTAAATTATGGAATTTATTTTAGCTTATAACTCTATTAAAGTTGTAGTGGGTGCTAGAATACCTAACATTACTACGTAGCATTATTTTGTCGTAACAGTTGAATATAAATGCCATACTAATACATTACACAGTATAGTGATTAGCTAGTATGGTACTTAGGAAAGTAAAATCTTGTCACGTGCGATTATCTTTGAAAAAATTTCATATCATAGTCACTTATCATGTAGTATGGTACTTAATTAGCTATTTAATTAATATTTTTCAGTTATAATCTTACCTTATGAAAATTAATATTGTCATCATACGAAACCAACACTACCAACTTGGTGTTGCTCCTTAGCCAAGTAAGGGTATTTCTACACACCGGTAGACGAATTAAGGCCATGTTGAACTTGAGGGTCTCGGCCTCACCTTTAGCTGTAGCAATACAATAACCAGTAATTTTGAATACAACTCGATTTTTGTACTGAATGAATTTCCAGATGAAAAGACATACACATATAGCAAACCAAAGGCCAATCACCCAAATCCATTTCCAATTGTCCTCTACACAATATGTGAGCCAGGAGTTGTCCTCTATTGTAGGTTTAAGCTTCTGGCTCAACAATTGGCTAAGAACTAGGCTCTTCTCATATACTTCGAGGTAATTATATGATTGGGCGGAACCTTGAAGTAGCTTTTCTAATTGGTATAGCTGCAGGTAGTCCGTTTTTTAAACACTATTAGAAATAGCTGAAATAGCTTATTTTGTCAAAAAGAAAATAATAAAAAACCAAAATATATTTTTTGTAAATATGTTATATATATATAAAAAATATCTAAGTATTGATACAGTACTTAGTTTAAAATTCATACATAATTGCACAAGAATCGATATATTATATATAAAATTGATATATTAATACATAAATTGTAGTACTAAAAACGGTTATTTAGCCAAAACAAACAACAAATAAAAGGATATTTATTAAATAGTTAAAAAAAAAACAAGAATCGATATATTATATATAAAATTGATATATTAATACATAAATTGTAGTACTAAAAACGGTTATTTAGCCAAAACAAACAACAAATAAAAGGATATTTATTAAATAGTTAAAAAAAAAAAACCACTTCTTAAAACGAGGTGAAAAAAGGTCAATAATCTTAACGTCTTTTAGGAAAATTGCTATTTATAAATATACCAAAAAAGGGGACTTCCAATATCTATTCTAAAATCTAATATTTGTCATAAAATAATTAACCATTAGAATTATATAACACATTTGTAACAAAATATATATGCTATGGTTTTAATCCTCAAGGTTTTTTTTTTTTTTATTGAGCAGAAAATCCTCAAGTTTTAATCCTCAAGCAAGTAATCAAAAATACGCGTCCAAATCAGCTAACAAAAATATTCAACCAATCAGATCATAAAACTCAATGAGTTAGTAAAATATCAACCAGTCAAGAAAAATTTAAGGGCAAATTTGGAACTTTACAACAAATATTGTTCTCAAATAAAAAATTTAAAAAGATAATGTTAAGGTAAAAACTTATAGCCTCATGAAATACTATTAAGACTAATTTTCTCAAAAAGGACATAGCAAAATATACATATAATATATTTATATATATAGATTCCCAATTCATTAGATATTTTTTTATCTATATATAAGTATTTTTTTTAGCCGTTGGATCATTGATCTAACGGCTATCATAATTTGAGTAGCTAAAAAAAATGATAAAAATAAATATTTATTATTTAATATTTTTCTTCCTCTTTTTTTATCATGAAAAGACGTGAGTAATTAATTTTAATTAGCCAAAATAATACCTACAAATAAGTATTAAAAAAAAACGCTACTAGATTAGTGCTTATATATATATATCTACTACTATATAACAAGCATGAATATGCTTATATATATATATATCTACTACTATATAACAAGCGCATGAATATGCTTATATATATATATATTTACTACTATATAAAAAGCATGAATGTGCGGTCCTCTGCCTAAGCTGTGTGCTTCTTCTTTCTTTCCTTTTTTTAAAATTTTTTTTTAAAAAAAAAAGATCGGCACACACTTATTATGGAGGGGTCCCACTTTCTTTTATATTCCTTTATTAGTTTCTTTATTTGGTGGAAAGAAGTTACGAAACTGATATTAATTTCACCATTTGAAAAAAAAAAGAGAAATTGATATTCAAAAATTGGTACAATAATTGAGACCTAAGTATTATTTGAAAATTAAAAAGATAATGTTAAGGTAAAGGGCTTGTTTGGTTTAGCTTATTGACAAGCTAAAAGTACTTTTTGAACAATCTGTGAGCTAAAAAGTGTTTGGTAAAAATCTAAAAGTCAGATTATTCAATAAGTTTTGACAAAGCTACAGCCAAAAGCCAAAACTGGCCTAAGGCAGCTTTGGCTTTTAGATTATGCAGGAATCTACACTATCTTTTAATAAATAAATCATATTAGCTAAAATACCCTAACTTAAAAGTAAAAATATAACACATTTAATTGAATTTATTTTCATATCAATTTTTTTTGAAAAAAGTATTAATATATTTAAATCATAATTGACTAAAATAATCTTCATATTAATTATTTTGAAGTAACCAAATTGATTCTTTATTAAAATTTTAAATTCAGATGAAAATAAAGTAAAATAAAATTAAATAAAATAAAATAAATTTAATTGAGTAACTAATTTAATTAAGTTTATTTTCATATCAATTTTTTTTAAAAAAAGGTGTTTATGTCTTTAATATTTACAAATGTGCATGATTATAAAAAATATCAATGAGTTCTTTCTATAAATATGCATAACTGTATAATAATGTTTATTTTAGTCATTTTATATTTTCACAACAATTCAGTTATATAGTTTACCAAACACTTTAATACAGCTTTTTTAAGTCACAGCACCTTAAAATTACAGTTTACCAAACACTCTGCCACTTTACGCTACATCGGATTTTTCCTTCAGCACAGCTAAAAGTGTTTTCCTTAATAGCTACAACTCTATTAAACTGGCCCAAAAACTTATAACCTCGTGAAATACTATTAAGCCTAATTTTTCACAAAAAGAATTGGACAAAATATATATATATATATATATGTATAGTGAAGAAAATGTAGACCTCAATGTATCCAAGGTTTTCTAGGTCCAGCTCTTCCATGATAAGTGCTGCATATTCTTCAGCACAAGTTTGTATTTTGAACAATTTATTTGCACTAGTACTTAATAATATGATCTGCATTTTAAGATCAACAAGTATAAATACTATATCTTTGTATCCTTAATTATTAAAAAAAAAATCTTTGTATCCCAGTTATTGAAAAAAATATCGTTTATCACAAGTTGTTAATATTTGTTATTATTATTAAAAATAATGAAAAATACTCACCTCTTTCACCTCCTCTTCAGTGATTTGTCCATCTCCATCTTTGTCAACCCTGCATTCATTATGCTTTTAGCTACTAAAATAAATTCAACCTTTTTTTCCCCTCAAAAAAAAAAAAAAGACAAAAACATTCAAATGTTTTTTTTTTGTCCCACTAGCCTTACATACCAAACTCGTATAAATTTTAATATCCGCTTATTCCAAATTAACTCTTTTATTATTGTTATTATTATTATTATTATTATTATTATTATTATTATTATTATTATTATTTTATTTTAGGATATTGCATGACAATATTATATTAATTTCAATATGGTTTTGGCCAGTTGGCTCTATTATTATCACCATAATTTGTCGCCCATATGAGTACTAAGATTCTTTTTTTCCCCTCTGCCCCAAAAAAAGACATTCAAACGTTTTTTTTGGTCCCACTAGCCTTACATGCCAAACTCGTATAAATTTTAATATCCGCTTATTCCAAATCAACTCTTTTATTATTATTTTTATTATTATTATTATATTCTATTCTAGGATATTGCATGAAAATATTATATTTCAAGATGGTTTTGGCCAGTTGGCTCTATTATTATCACCATAATTTGTCGGTCATATTAGTACTAAGGCCCCTCCACCCCCCACCCCCCCTCCTCCTCTCTAGAACACAAGATCTTTCAACAAATTCTCAAATAATAATCAGGTGTTATCATCAAAATTTAGTACACATCAATATTATATTATATAGTCCCATCTATAATTAGAACAGAAAAAAAAGTTGAATTAAAATTGGTGCATATTATAGATAAAATTCAATTAAAAAAAAAGAACAGTAAAAATGAAGCAGTCTCTTACGTGTCAAAGAAAGTTTCCAGCCTAACATCGAAGCTCTTATCCGTAATTTGTTCCCAAAATTCGCGTAGCTCATCTTTGAGCAGTGAAGCCGACGTTATACCTCTCGGATGAGCCAATGCATCGAACAACTGGATTGCGAACTCTTTCGACTCCCTCATCCCTGTCCAATTCTTATTTTTTTATTATTTATTTTCACAAAATAAAAATAAAATAACAAATAAATATATCAATAATTACATCGATCATACGTAAGGGTACGTACCTATGCATTGACCGAAATGCGATTTGGAGAGGATTCCAAAGCGATCAGCCAACTCATCGAAACGCCTCTCGATCTGAGCCCAGTCGCCTCCGTCGAATCTGTTCATTCTCATGAACTCGAGTCCCTTGGGGAAGAGATCAGAGCCGTCGGGCATGTTCCGACGGGTCCGAGTGGCGATGTGATCATAAGCCTTCTCCGAGTTGTTCTGGATGACCTGATCATCATCATCATCATCATCAGGAACCGAGTACTCATCTCAGACGGCGTCATTGTGCATGTTCTCGATCGTGATCTCCACGCACTTTTCTTTGTCCTTAGCTTGTATCTCATGAGTGGTCCGTTCCATATCCCACCACTCTCGCCGCTGCTGCTATTCCTCTCTCCGACCTCGAATTTTTAAGTGTGTTGATGCTAATTAATCCTCATGTGAACCCAAAAAAAGATATAGTTTTGATTTATATGGTACTGAACTGACACAATTGATATATGCAATTGTTATATGGAAAAATAATAAATCGGTCAATATTTTAGTTTAGTTTTCTGACAAGTTGACCCATTCCAACATGTGCTATTTAATAATTAATAATTAATAATTAATTCTCTTCTCCTCTTGCCAACTTCCATAAATGCATATGTTATGATTGGTAATTTAAAAAAAAAAACAATTGAGGATGGGATTTAAATATCAACGACTCAAATTAATTAAGTCTTTTTTTATTTTCTTTTCTTTTATAGCTTTTAAATCTCTATCGTTACGTTACAGTACCAACTAGGTCCCTGTTCATGTTTTCTGTGACTTTCTCCTCTTAATTAGGTCACAAATCTATCAAATATACATATTTTGAGGGCATTATTTGTAGAATAAATAAGTACTCTTGATAGGGACCGAGTCAGACCTAAATTATAGTGGGGGTATGACTAATGAAAAAAGTAAAAAAAAAATAATAATAATAATTGAATGCAAAAAAGAAAAAAAATCAAACAAGCTAATAGTATAAAAAATATATTAAAATAATATAATTACTTTTGACACATTATAATTAATTCTTCTACATTTTTATATTGAATAATGACCTCATCATTTATACTAATAAGTGACCAAATTATCATTCATCGGTGGTAATATTATCTACTTATCTTTTACAATAAAAAATATTCAGGAATCTACCAAGCTATAAATAAGTTCTCAATTGTATTAATTACTCTATTATATTATCAAATTAGGTGAGTTAGAAAATTTTATTTTCTATGTTTTGGAATATCCGAGTTTCTATTTAACTCAGTAGCATTTTGTTTTCCTTCCTTCTCTTTATTTTTTTATCCCAAGTTACATAAACTTTCTATTTTGTATCACTTTTGTCACAAAGTGCACTCTAGCTTAAACTAGGGCTCATAGCAAAATGACCACACTTGGACCCATTTTAAATAAATATCTCATTTGCAAATATTGTAGTAAAAATAATTGATATATCAGTAAATATACCAAATGTAAAATATTATATATTCAATATAAGAATTAATATAAATTTCATAAAAAAAAGAACTAATATAATCAGTACAAAAAATATAGATATACCAAGTGTAAAAATACATACATTAAGTCATTTAGCTATAAAAATAGAAAAACGGATATTTATTAAACTAAGTGTAAAAAAAGGACATCCATTCTAATTTGTCCTTAAAAAGAGTAGAGTAGGTTAATGTAATGGTATGGGTAGATAGGCCTTGGGTTGGTTGATACTTAGCCCAATCAATAATGTATTTCCTTTAGCTCCTATTATCCAATATTTTTTTTCATTTATATATATATTACAAAAACATTATATATAAGAATTCTTTTTTTCAAAAAGTCCAGTGGGGACAATTGTCCACACTCGCCCTTGAATAGCTCCGTCCTTGACTCTTGATCAAATTAAGGGAACTATACTCAAGAAAATTTTTTGAGTTTCCATAAACAGAAGAGAGGTGTTTTGAGGAAAAGTCAAAATTCAATAACGCTGTTAGCATTGACATAAACTTTATAGTCGAAATCGGCTGAGGAAACAACAAAATTTGATTGATATCTTGGACGATTGCCTTCAACAAAATTGAGTGAGGAAGGAGTAGACTTACTCCAAGTTTTGGGGTCTGTTTGATTTTTCTTTGGATATTACTAGTTCAATGCTTCTTAGGAACAAGTTTTTGTTTTATATATAATTTATTATTTATTCTTGTGAAATACCTCAAAAATAGATCACATGAATTGTTGGAATTAAAAACGATTTTCGCAGCGGAAGATTAGCCCAGGAACATTCAAAAATTTTCTCAAAACAATTGACTATATGAGTGTATAGTATTAATTTATAGCAAATAGGAACACACAAAGAGAATAGATCTAATACCTCTTGTAGCCTATCAGCGGATCCTAGCTTTATTGTCTTCTAAACCACGATCTTCCAATCCAAGCCTCAAGCAGAACTGGATGAACGTGTGGGCGTTGCGTACAATTTCTTAAAACTCACACTTTAGGCACTTGCAATTTTCTCAACACATGAGATTGCAAGAGTTTTATTCTACAGAGAATAGGAAGACACTCTTCTTTTTCTCTCTAGTTTATGGAGGCTCTATAGAAAATAATACGTAGTGTATTATCTTTTTTCTAGGGTTTCACTATATATATATATCTATTAAACTATTTAATAATTAAATTAATTAATCATATTAATATATATGTATATATATATAATGAAAACGGAAACAAAAGTTTCTCCGTACGTTTTCAAAGAAAACTTTTCGCATGTTTTCCTTTTTTTTTAATATGATTTTATATATATATATTTATAAAAAAAATTCAGTAAGTTTCCCAATTTCTATTTATCTAATTATCTCATAATTAGATATTTCTAAATTCAAAATTTAAATAAATTAGGAAACTTACCCCTCCATAAATTTAAATTAATTAATTCAAAATTAATTAATTAATTAATAACAATTATTAATTACATATAGATAAACTATTTATCTACACAAAGTGTGCAGTAACAAAAATAATGTAATATCCAGTACAGTGTTTGTAAGAGGTGGAATTGGGGACCTATGGACCTGTAATTCAAGCTCCAATAAATTATGACAATTAATTAAACTCTTTAATTAATTTGTCTAATTTATTAACTCCAGTATTACTCCACTAAAAATCTAGAATTGCACTCTTGAAATTACAGAATTAATTTACTCAGAAAACAACGAGCAGTCCATCGATTTAATCATTACATGTAGTTCAATCCTCCATAGACAATTCATAATTGGAGCTAGGTCAAGTTCCGTTTACCTCTCCAATTACATCTTTATCCTTGTGTACCATTGATTCTCTAATGAACAATTAATTTATAAATCTATTATAAATTGAGTACTCAAACTGTTCAAGTCCCGAATCAATACACAAGGGAATCATCTTTCTAACTTCCTAATAGAAGGAATGGATTCCATATCTGTAAGCTACATTCCCAGCTACTCATCTCATCATGCTCCCAAGATACAAGTATTTCGATCTGTTTAAAAAAACAAATCTTTAACAAGTATGTCAAAGAACATAATGTTATAAATAGGAGTCTATAACTACTCAGGATTAAGATTGATTTACATATGATCATCCATTGACATTATTTGAACTCTCAACAGTTAACGGAATTTATGTGAGATTCAAATCATGTCTGGTCCAGTCCTATATAATCGAATTATATAAAGTACCTCCATTGTAATGTCAACACATTAATAGTCCGGATAAGACTATTACATTCTCAATGTTAATGGACCGTACTAATAATATTTAATTAAAGATCCCAAACTTTAATTAATTATTACGGACTATATTTAGTTTATTATCCATAAATTTAATCCTCATGTATATAACACTTATATACTAAATTTGTGGTTACATAAATAAACTAGGGATTTTCTGATATTTAAAGACATACCAATTATGTACAAATTCAAATAGAAAAAATGTCATTTTATTAACTTTCATTTTCTATTCAATTTTCTAAACTAAAATTGAGAGGGGGAAATTGGGAATGGGAAAAATTTTCATTGTTTTCAATGACTATATGCTAATCAATATATATATATATATAAGTACAAGGTGTATTGTATTTTTTTACACTTCATCTCTTTTAATTAAAATTTTGAATAGTTTGTAGTTTGTATGGTTATAAAGATTTTATAGATCTAAGAATTTCGTTTTTGATAATATGTCATTCACAATGAGATTACTAAATAGTATTTTTAAGATATAAAAATTCATTCTATTGTTATTTGAAGACATTATTATATTTTCAAATATATTTTTATATTATTATTGTATTAAAAAAAATTATTTTCATCCCGTTAAACAAAATGTTCTAGCTCCACTACTAAACGTATTATTCTAAATTATTTTTAACTTCGTCAAAGTCACGTATGAATGTAAAATAACATAAATATTAAATAAAAATATTATATGTATATATAATATATGTAAATCATCCCTTGGCCATAAACATTTTGGCAACGGAACTTGTATCTATCTACATAATATATACAATATGTGAGAGGGAACCAACCCGGTATATATATATATATATATATATATTCTATGCACATGCATTCGCTATCCACAGAGGGGAGCCAGAAAAGTTTTCCAGCTGGGGGCATTGTTATTGTTATTATTATTCTGTTTTCAAGTTTACCTTTTATTAAGTTACACTAATTCATTTTTGACATATAAATGTATTCTTTTTTTCTTCTTATTTTATTTGCGTCCACTTTTACCTGATAAATGAATCTTAGATTTGCAAGTCAAACTTGATACTAGTGTTAAAATGAGTGAGAACTTTTGTATTGAACCTGTACAAAAGAAAATTCATTTCTCTTCCATTTTTTTAAGAGAATTTCTCTTCCATTAAAATCATGTATATTTGAAGAATAATGTGGTTGGGCCTTATTCATCAATTTGAATTGAAAAAATTGTGAATTTTAAATACGGTCATAGTACAATTTTTTGAAACATTTAGGTATTAAATTTATAAATACAGTACCAAAAATTCTTTTTTTGGTACTTTATGGAAAGGGGGTTTTGAGTTGAGCATGCTGAAGATTGGATCTAACGTATTACTGTGTCTGTGTTAACATTTTCAGTTGCATTGGATCTTGATGTTTAGAGCAGTACAACTCTAAAGGAGGGAACAAAGAGTTGGATCAAATGGGGAATGCTTTGGGTAGTCGGAAGATCACCGTGAATGGATCTGCTCCATCAGTTTTACCTGTAGTTTGGCGGTTCCAATATCCGGGTGACATAATTTCGGAACATACCAGTGTGGCATCTAAGGAACCTGAGTCATATTTGCCAATCCAAATCAAACCATTAGAACTAGTGACAATCCCAGAACTTGAACCTATAACAGATCGACAATCCCGAGAAACCAGTAAACCTGAATCACATTTGCCACTCCGAAACAAGCCATCAGAACTAGCAACAATCCCAGAACTTGAACCTACAATAGATCAACAATCCCCAAAAACCGAGAAACGAGTGACATTCCTACAAGAACCTATAAAGACCAAGATGAACAATCCCCAAAAACCAAGAAGCAGGAATCGCCTTTTGCTGTCCAAAACAGACAATTGACAATCCCAGAAGAACCTACAACAGATCAACATCAACATTCCCCCGAAACCAAGAAGCTTGAATCACTTTTGCCACTCCGAAACAAACCACCAGAACTAGTGACAATCCCAGAACTTGAACCTAAAACTGATCAACATTCCCCCAAAACTAAGAAGTTCGAATCACTATTGCCAGTCCAAAACAAACGACCAGAAGCAAAATCTAGAACTTATCTACTATCCTCAGAAGAACCTAAAGGCCCTTCACCATCCCAAGAAAAACCTGAAACCCCTTCAGCATCCCTAGATACTGTGAAGCCTCGACATTTGAAGAGGGTGGCTAGTGCTATACCTTGGGTCGGTTCGGTTTTACAAACCAAAACTGGTAACTTCGAAGATTTTTACACTTGTGATAGGCAACTAGGAGCAGGGGAATTTGGGAGGACATTTCTATGTGTGGAGAAGGCAACGGGGATAGAGTATGCTTTCAAATCAATTGAAAAGCGCAAGATAATATCCGATGTGGATGCAGAGGATGTAAGGAGGGAGATTCAGATAATGCACCATTTGGCAGGACAGCCAAATGTGATATCTATAAAAGAGGCATATGAGGATGCTGAAGCAGTTTGTATTGTTATGGAGTTATGTGAAGGTGGTGATCTATCAGAGGCTATTTGCTGGGGTCGGAATTATGGGGAAAGAAAAGCAGCCACACTTACTCGGAAGATAGTTGAAGCCCTAGAAGCCTGCCATTCTTTGGGGGTTATGCATCGAGATATTAAACTAGACAATTTTCTTTTCGTGAACTGGGAGGACGATGCACCTCTCAAAATTATTGACTTTGGATTATCCGTTTTCTTTAAGCCTGGTATTCTAATTATATATATATTTTAAATGTCATGTAAACAATGTGAAGCTAAAGATTTTACTTTCCTAGTGAGCTATTTTACACTTTTTAAGGAAAGCATAAAGTACTTAATTATATTGCTCTTTTGAGCTTCATAGAATGAGATAATCTAATGCTTAGTTTCTTGAGGAGTTGATAAAGATTTGATATTTCTTCTTCCTGCAGAAGATAAATTTAGTGATGTGGTTGGCACCCCATATTTTGTTGCACCAGAAGTTTTCGAGAAGCAATATGGTCTCGAAGCAGATGTATGGAGTGCCAGAGTGATTATTTACTTTCTGTTATCTGGAAGCCTACCATTTAAGGGCAGTACGATTGTTTGACCTGCTAGACTCATTATTGTATTTATTATAGGTGATTTATTTCTGTTCTATGTTTATACATGATCTTTCTTTCTTTGCTCATTGCATATCTTATAGACAGCGAGGAAGAAATATTTAAAATGGTCTTGCATGATCGTCTGGACTTTTCATCAGATCCATGGCCTACTATTTCTGAAGGCGCCAAAGACTTGGTAAATAGAATGCTTCATAAAGATCCCAGTAGGCGGATATCTGCACATGACATTTTGCGTGAGTCTGTGACATTTTTTTTTAGCTCGCTCTCGAGCTTTTGTTTTTATTTTTAAATTTTTAATTGGTTTATGTGGTTTCTGGTATAGCTTAAACATGGTGCTGAATAGAGCCTTTGTTGCTAATGAAAGAATAAATAAATTATTTGGAATAAATGAATTATTTGGACTTTTCTTAGGCTATAATTTCACTTTTTCATTTAGTCATAGAGTGCTGTAAAACAGTCGATATTACACTGAATCTCAATATACTTGCCATTTGAAAAATGGACAAGAAAAAGGAGATTAAGCAAACAAGGTGCAGCCCTGTAAATTTTCATACTATGTTGGTTTCCATAAGAGTTTTTTATAGTGGGAGTGTAAAATTTGCCCAACATTGTTTAGATACCACGTGTTTTACCAGATACTCTGCATATTAATCATGTCCCGCTTTAGATTCAAAAAAATTGATCTGATTCTTATTGCTACAAGAGCAATTTAAAGGATTTAACAGTTCTATCTTAGGTCATCAAAGAGTGCTGTAAAACAGTCGATATTACACTTAATCTCAATATACTTGCCATTTGAAAAATAGACAAGAAAAAGCAAACAAGGTGCAGCCCTGTAAATTTTCATACTATGTTGGTTTCCATAAGAGTTTTTTGTAGTGGGAGTATAAAATTTGCCCAACATTGTTTAGATATCACGTGTTTTACCACTCTGCATTTTAATCATGTCCCGCTTTAGATTCAAAACAATTGATCTGATTCTTATTGCTACAAGAGCAATTTACAGGATTTAACAGTTCTATCTTAGGTCTTATCTTTTACAACTTTCGGAGAGTGCACAGGTTGTTCATTTGAGCTGCTTTATTAATAATTCCTGTCATCATCTTTTTTTTCCCCTCATATATACAAATACTTTACTCATCAATAGCTGCTGTTTCAATTTCTTGCAGGCCATCCGTGGGTTCAACTTGGTTCCAAGGTATTGAGTCTGAAGTCGTCTTCTGAAATAAACAGTTTCAAGAAAGAGGCTGCTACAGTAAGTCTCTGACTGTCCTGAATAACTGAATGGTTTGACACGTAATTCTTTGCCTAAACAAGCAGATGATTTGAATTTATTCAATTTGTTTCTTTCCTTTTTCTTTCACAGCTAATTGCACAATCCTTATCCAAAGAAGAAATAGTTGGCCTCAAAGAAAGGTTCAAGATGAAGGACAAATACAGAAGGGGTAAAATAACTTATAAAGAAATTATGGCTGAATTGGAACAATGTGGAGATCATCTCAAAGGACTATCTGTTCTGAGGCGTTTATTTGCAAATAATCATTGAATCGTTTCTGCATTTTAGGATAATAATTTGACATTTATTTAAAACCGCAAGAAGAAAATGCAAGAGAAACGAGAATCACAAGTCCACCAATAAAAAAAGCAACAAGAACTAATTACCCAACTTTAAGTCATTTTGTTTATATATGAAAGAAAATGTGAAATCCTTCCTTGGCTTAAGATGCTCATAAAACAAGCTGAAACCAGAATTTGTGCTAAAGAAAAAGGTATTTGAAAAAGTAATCCTAAAGTATTTCAATCACCTTTATAACCACATGAGTCATTGATTAATTTAAGAATATTGTAACCAGATGTCGTGAAAAATCTGAATTTTATGTTTTATTGATAGAATACAATTGTATGAATAGACTACAAGCAGATGTAGAAAAAGAAAGAAATTCAGAAAAGAATATGAAATTATTAGGATTTGTTCTAAATGTAGAAGTTTAAACTACCTTGGTCATATTCCAAAATTCAAGAGATATGTTGAAATAAAATACAATTTTTGAAATTCCGACAATTACAAAACTTTTATGTTTTACACTCTTTCATTTTTCTTTTATTGGTCTTTGGGCTTTGGCCTAGTTTTAACTTTCAACCAAATGATTGCTGAGGTTGAAATGTAGTCCTGAATTGATCTCTATGATTTGTAATAACATTCGTGGTAATTCTTAAACATTAAAATTATAAATTTACTTGTGTGTTACTCAAAAGATTAAAACAATATAATTTATCATGAGACTCTAGGATAAGATATAGATATAGGACATAAGTAACTAGGTTAGTTATAGAAACATATATACATTTATATAAAAGACTATAATATAAATAACTAAAGTACTAAAATATAATTAAGATTAAATTGCTGAAGTACTTGAATGAAAAAGGGAATTGGAGATGAAATTCTTAAATAGGAAATAATTAATTAGCTATATACTAATGCGAGAATCACCAAGAGCACTTGTTGGGACTTTTGAATGGCTCAATATTTATAGAGTTCTTAAAATGCATGTTTGTATGTAAAAAAATTGGCATTGATGGTGAATTAGATGAAGAAATGTTGCTTTATATATGCTGACCAAGAACTTGATCATACATATTACGAGCTTAATTATATAAAAACATAATGTAAAAAGTTTTAGTGATCAAACTAAAGATATGTACCTATGTCCATGATGATCAGCTGACTGTTTATGCATACACAATGGTAAAAAATATAGACAAGAAAATGAAGTAGAAACTTAATTTAAGAGGCACCTGGTCCGACAAGAAGACTATATGGCTACTTTTTATAAGAAAAACTAGCTGATCATGCATGCAGTTATGGAAATGGGCAGCTTATAGAGTATAAATGCAGCTGAAATAAAGATATTAGACTAGAAATATGGTACTTAATATTATATAGAAGTATAGAGACGATTCTAACTTATTGGATGAGTGAAAAGTGAGAAAAAATGTGAGTTCTAGCCACTTACGAAAATGGCAGGAGAATAGAGAGAGAGAGATAGCTAGAAAAGTGATGAAAAAGGAGTTGGTTGTTGTGTTCGAGTATGTAAAGACTACTCCTTATTTATAGACAGCTAAGACTTGGAGGTTAAGTAGTTAGTGAGAACAAAAATATTCCCCAGCTGCCAAGTGTCAAAAACTACTCATTCTTGTCTCCTCGGATCTAGTCCCACCCATGGTTTTAGTGAAAAGCAGTCATTAGGTATCATAAAACTGCCTAGAATAATTTTAGAAACTTGTAACTACCTTAGAAAGTATTTAGAAGCTGCACCTTAGCAGTTTCACAGAAAATCAATAACTAATAAACTAGAAACCACCTAGTTTAGGGGTTAATCCTTATTAAACAACCTGGTATTTAGCTAAGATATTTCTGCATGTGTATAATGACTGGTTTCCTTTAGTTTTGTGCATATAATCTACGTTCTAGAACCCCTAAAAGGGTTTAGGTTTTAGGGTAAAATACCCTAGTTCGGTTCAAGTCTCTTACCCCTAAAACACTGATGTTCTGCTTATTTTCCTCTATTTTCCTTCAGTTTCAATTTCAACAATACTCAAACTTAATCTAATAATAATCATAGCTTAATTAACTCTATTCTAATTATGCTTAGGAATTTACTCCCAAAACACCTTATGAAAGAGAATTATTTTAATAAGGTCTATTTTTATATATTACTTCGAAAGAGATTTCATCTATGGTGATCAAGTTTGAGGAGAAAGTCATTGAAAGTACACTCAAGTGGAAGGAAAAGTAGAATTTGTTTATCAAAATATGATTCCTTTGTCACACTCATATGTCTCTACATTTATGAAATAATTTTATGTTTAACTTGCTATTGGTCATATTCTCTTCTTTATATATTAGTGATTCCATTAGAATTTAAGTCGATAAATAGGTTATAAATTATTTGTCGAATAATATATCGAGTATTCTCAAGGAAGCCAAATTTTTTGATTTGCAGGTACAAAAAATACATAACAGGGCAACAATTAGTTACGGGGAGTTCCTAGGTGCCGCATTGCATTTGAAAAAGAAGTTGAGATAGAAGGTCATCTTTCTGCAGCTTCTACCTAGTTGCTAGAGCAGTTAAGATTAGCTTCAACAAAATTACATGGAGAATATTAAATTGAATACACTCAATTCAGCCATATTTTCTTAGGTGCAAGCACATAGTAGAGAACAGGGCCACATTATAAGGGGGGGTGGCGGGGGTGTGGGAGGGGAGGATAGGATCTTCTATCTAGAGCTTTTGCCTTCTTCGATAAAAATAGAATAGAAGTGGCTACAAAAGTCAAGAAAGCTTCAAGATGGTTGGTGAAGATTGATTTATATAGAGTTAGTGATGCAAGAACTCGACTTTTGGCTTGGGGGTCTTGTTGGGATATGAAAATAAGATCTGAGGTAACATAAGAACCCCTGTCTGTATCCTGGTTTTTGAGAGCTAGAAAATATCCGTTAGTATTATTGTTATGGTGGTACTATAATTGCAACAATTAAACTGTTAAATCTAACCTATGGCTTACTAAATCTGAAGCTCCTCACTCCAAGGGTTAAGAGGTTCAAAGAGCTATATTTTTCTTGCATATAAAGACATATGATAGCCTACAAAACTTCTTTCGACTCATTAAATTGTTTATCAAATAGTAATAATTTCTCGATTTATTTTATACGGTTATAATTCGGAGATAGATCTGCATAGAACTTGGTGATGCTGCATGTTACAAATGAAATTAAAGAGATAATTTATACT
This sequence comes from Trema orientale, assembly GCA_002914845.1. NCBI lineage: Eukaryota > Viridiplantae > Streptophyta > Magnoliopsida > Rosales > Cannabaceae > Trema > Trema orientale. The sequence goes on from JXTC01000193.1 coordinate 297,890, forward strand.
TAAAATTACAAATAGTCTTTATGAAAAAAATGAGTGTACAAGGAGAATTAGAGCAAGAAGACTGAACAACGATGGATTACAAGTGTTTTTTTCGCTTCACCTTTGAGTCTCAGTGTCCTCAACATCGGCTCACTGTAGCTTGGAAGCCATGGTTTTGAATTACTCTACGGCATGGATTTAAATACAGTAGTGGATAATATATATATACCTAAATTGTTTGGCTATTTCTCCATTTGAATGGTGAATCAAAAACTATTTTCTTGATCCTTATGTATATATGACTATCATTATGTAGTTGATATCAATGAATACTATGGATCATATCTCAGCGATTCTTTTTCAATTGCTTCAACTCCTGGAGATGATTACTTAAGCATTCATATTCGCACATTAGGTGACTAGACAATACAGCTTAAATATGTTTTCTTGGAGGTATATACAGTCTTTTTGCATATCACTAATCAGTTTATCTGTTAGTTTACCAGCATTGATATATATAATATAATCTTAATTTTTTGATTTTGGCTTCTAATTATTACAGATATTCCATGCTCAATCTATTAACTAAAATGGCCTTCTAAGAGCTGATATTGAGCAAGTTAATGATAAACCCAAATATGCTTCTGTAGTCACTAATTTTTAACTAATCATATGATATTCACTGTTAATTTAAGTATCAGATTTTATTATGTAAGCCTATTTAATTTCACGTTCGAGTTGCCAAAATTTATCATTCTTTTAATAGAATTTGATCACTCTGAACTTTCACTTATGTGCTACCCAATTGATCACATCTTTCAGACTGGCAGGATGCCAAGGCTCCAAACTGACGGGCCATATAGTGCACCAGCACAAGACTACAAATAATACGAAGTTATCCTCTTTATAGGCCTCGGAATTGGCACCATGCCTATGATCAGTGTTCTCAAAGCTGTTCTTAACGATGTAGAATAGTATAAAGAGATCGAAGATGGGATGGTAAATAATGGAGTTAAATGCAACAAGAGAAAGCACAATGAGACAAAAAATGCCTATTTCTACTGGGTCATTCGGGAGCAGGGCTCGTTTGAGTAGTTCATGGATTTGATGAATGAGGTGGCCGATAAGGACATTTATAAGGTTATTGAGCTTCACTACTATTGTACTAGCGTATATGATGAAGGAGATGCTCCCTCTTCCTAGATAACTATGCTTTAGTCTCTTCATCATACTAAGAATGTGGTTGATATTGTGTCAGGGACAAGGGTCAAAACCCATTTTGCAAAGCCAAATTGGCATCGTGCCTTCAAGCACTTAGGAAGAAAGCATGTCGATAAACGAATTGGTAAGTATTGGATTCCCAAGCTAATTGACTTGCTTAATATGCTACTCCATATATATCAGCTATTATACTACTTTTTATATAACAGTTCATATATATGAGAAAAAAATTAGTATCCCTTTGTTACTGAATTATATGCTTCTAATTAAAGAGTCATATTATACGTCTTGAATCTGTGTAAGAGCATTAAAGATTTGATGTTACAATAAAAATCTCTTCCATGAGTGATCTACACATTCACGTTGACTATGAAAAGGGTTTTTAATTAGTCTCAAAATAAACATAAATTTTTTCTTTTTCTGTAGACATATTTCACCACTATAACATATAGGGACATAATAACTGATTAGTCACATTAGTTGGTATAAAATACTACACGCATGTGAGAACTCATACAGATTAAGGTAGAAGGTCAGCGTTGTACACTTCCTGTATTTGTTTTGTTTGCTTTGAATAATTGTAGTGGTTTTATTAATTTTATTTTGTTTTTTCTTTTTTCGCTGCAGACGTGTTTTATTATGGTCCGCCTACACTAAATAAGGAGCTAAAGTAGCTATCTCAAGACTTCTTCCGGAAACTAACCACCAATTTTGACTTCCACAACAAGAACTACTAGAAAAATTACAACTATATATTGATAAAGTGATATAACCATAGAGCGCAAAAATATCCCGTGCATAGGTGAAGTTGCCAGTGGAGTCTAAACAATCCGAGAGTAGGTGAGGTTGTTACTAGAGTCTAAACAACCCGTGAGTTAGTGAGATTGGCACCCTTGTCTAAACAATCTGTGTAGGTAAAGTTGGCACCAGAGTCAAGACTATTGTAAAGGTTAGGTAAGCCTTAGATGAATTCATTCCATTTGTACAAGGGTTTGTCAAGCCCATAACTTTGATCCGTTAGTGGAAAGCTCAAAGAAAGTTGCCAAGAGCCGGGAATGTAGACAAATCGTCGTGTTTGTCGAACCTTGTAAAAATCAAGTTTTCATTTTCTCTATCCATACACTCCTTACTTTATTGCAAACTGTTTGATTTTGTGTTTATTATTTAGTGTACTTAATTTACTTGGTATTATTTCTATATGTTTGGTATTATTATTGATCTAACTTAAAAGTTTCAAAATAGTATATGATTTTATATAGTTGAAAAGTTTTTTAAAAAGTTTTAAAACTTAATTCACCCATATCTTGAGTTGTTAATCTTGGGCTAACAATTGTTGGGGGGTAAAATTCGTTCAGCTTATTTTATGACCTATATAGGGCCTACAAAATGTATTTATATTTTTATAGGGTCCTCAATTTATGAGAAAATAGGTAATACCAATTTATGATTATCAAGTTTCAAATCAGGCATTATCTGGTAAATATCTTATTTTGATTAGGTTATCCAAAAATAAATTATTATTAATTATCTAATCAATAGAGTTTCTTATTAGTAAAATACCTCTTATTTGCCTATAAATATATAGTATTCTTTTTCATTCTATACGACATATATTCCATTCTATTCTCTCAACAAATTCTCTACACAATCTCTATTAAAATTTCTGTAGTCGTCCTCTTTATTCTTTTGTGTAGTTTAACTGATTTTTTCCTCTTTTGCAGGGAAATCAGAATTACGTGAGGGTTTAATCTCTGTAAAGGGTATATACGCAACTCTCATAAGCACATTCCAAAAAATTAACTTACCTATTTTTTCTAGATGCATGATTACAAGTGGTCCTAGACCTCCTATAAAATTCAATTATAAATCTTAACATTTACATTCTACACTTGAGTTTTTATAAAGAAAATTAAGAAAACTTACTTAGGATAGACTTAAAATGAGTACTCTCTGAAACAAACATATAGAGAATGTCAAGAGATAAATATTTATAAAAGAAAAGAAAAAAAGAAAAGCAACTTAATGAATTTAATTATTTTATTTATATTAGTTTCATATATATATAGAGAGAGAGAGAGAGCAAAAGACGACTTTTTCCCCGACCAAATTTATAAATACTTATATACAAATAACTATATCCAGTGTGGGGAAAAAATCTTATGCAGCGGAAAAAATATTTTACTATTTTCTTTTGACATAATCACGTTCAATAATTGAGCATGATAGGGCTATCTATTCTAACCATATCTTAATAGTGTGGTCCCATTTTATATAAGATAAGATATGGTTGAAACTTGTACAAATATATTATGTGATGTAATTTAATTGCTCCAAGCACACATAACGAATCTGGTTGCTCTCTACAATTTCAAGGTGTTTAGTAGCTATTAATTCCAATGTCAGTCAAAACTGATTCTGCTCCTGAAACTATGTATTAATTCTCTCTTTATAATACTCTATTTTCTATTTTATTGGTATTTTAAGGTAAAATATGTAATTAGAGTAGAGAGGCAAACCAATGATTTTTCTATTCTTCAATTATTGATATTTCATGAGAATATTGGCATAATATTACTCACTAAATCGACATGCTTATTTACTTAAGTTCTTTGCAGTACTTTCTTATATTTATCTAACTCAAGAGTACAAATTTGGTTATTTAATGTAATAGACCAAGATTAATACGTTCAACTCATTTTTACTAAAAGTTAATTAGAAACTCAACCAAATTTATTGACAAATTAATTAAATAGGTCTATAGAACCTCAATTTAATTTAACTCACGCATACTGAAATTATGACATTTGTGAGCCCTAAATATTGACTCTAAAAACTTTAAAAGGGACATAAAACCCAAATTAGGTACATGACTAGAGCAACACGTGCACAAAGCCTAGTCGACGCATGCTAGCCAATAGCATATGGCCTAATCAAAATGTTCGGTCAACTAAGATAACTCAACACGACTCAGGGTTGTGTGCAATCAATGTTAGAGTGAAGATTAATTCTAAAATTAATATCTATTCTAGTAAATAATATAATTATTCTAATAGGTATTTAATCAAATTAAGATATTAAAAATCTTACTCCTAAAACTATGTATTAATTCTCTCAATCTATAGCATTTGAGCTACATTCTATAATCAATCATTGTTTTGCCCTTTTACTCTAGTTACGTATTTTACCTTAAAATATTAATAGATAGAAAATGCAATGATACCGTTTAAGTCAAAACTTACATTTAATGGATAATTCTAATCAATTATAAAATGAAACTCATTCAACAATTAAATACTTTACTAAGTTTAATTATCCAAGAAGCTATAATTCTATAAGTTAGTATTCATATATATTCTCTTAGTGTGGGAGTTTCATTGTCTATGAAAATATGGTCACCACATCCATAGACTTATTTTATTAAGATAATTTATTTGTTTTTTTATCTTCTATGAGACTATGACTATGAATAATCCCGATATCGACATAAATGCACATAATAATATAATTGATTGGACTCATATTCAAATAGTCAACAATCATATGGATGAACAAAGTATTAATTATTAATTAACATACCTTATAAAGTCCAATGAAAATTTACTCATTGTATAAAAGTAAATGCATTTATGAGCATAGTTCAAACAATTTATCACACAACTTAATAATGACATTCTCTGAACTTCTCATAATAAATTGTGCCCAATGGTATAATAAGACTGAAAGAAATTTGATGAGAAACCATCACATTATAATACATAACTTAATCATGACATTCTCCAATCTTCTCAAAAACAAATTACGTCCAAGCTATAGTATAAGAAAGTGACAAGGGATACATCACACATTTTTTGCATACATCAAATTATAATAGCACAATGCTTAGCTTATTAACCAACGTTCAATTTTTCTGTAAAAAATGCTAGGACCATAGGTAGAAATAAACATGTCAAAAAGGAGGGGAAACTGCATCCATATAAACAAGAGAGTTGGAAGGCAAGCTAAAACAATGACTGAATTTTTAACCCACAGCTCTCTACGAAACATAATGAGAAGCGCAACACAAAACGCTATCGTCATTGTTGCAAGAGATAAGAGAAGAGTGGAAAGGCCTATAATCATCTTTGTTGGCAAGGATTTGAGGAAATCTTCTTCAGCGTAACGTGACGTTAAGATTCCTAAAAACATTAGCACTGAAGCTATGGAAGAAAAGAGTGATATGGCATCTAATATGATGAAAATGTTGAAAAATTTTTGTCCTAAGAACAATGGAATACCATCTTGATTATTTCCTCCAGGAACAGTGAATGCTACCGCAAACATTACAGTAACAATAAGAGCACCTACAACAGTGCAAGAAGTCGCTGTACCTTTCATCCATTCTTCCGCAGCTTTCATCAACGTACAATGGTTTTTTGTAAAGGACTCTCGTGGTGTCTTTGATTCGTTATTCTTACTTTCCAAACGGTCAGGTGACATAATTCTCTCTACTTCCTGCATTTGTTTGATCCAAAGCATTAAATGCATTAAGACATATAAATTCATTTACATTGTTTTAAGTGTATGCTATAAAAAAGGTCACATTTATACTGTACATAATTATTTACTTCTTTAGTTAGTAATTAATTGAAAAATATCATCATATATAAAATATACTTAATAATAGAAATGGAACAAAAATTATATCTCTGATTTAGAACATCCATTGCATGCTAACAGGAGAATGAATTCAAGCTAATGTAACATTTTTATTATGAGTATTGTAGTCTAAAGCTACATTAATACATGCGCTTTGCTTTAGCCTAGATGATGTGATTTTCTCCTGTACTTCAAATTCACAATATAGAGCTTGGAATAGTAATTAGTACTCTGATTGTACAGCATGTCAACGTACATGATTACTCTCTTTGGTGATGATATTTTACTTATCAAAGGCTATAATGTACTTATTTTTCACTAGAATGGTATAAATTCTACGTTCATTATATATGGAAAAATTTGGAGGAATGAACCATTTGAAAGTTAGTTTTAAATAAATGCCTAAGTTTTAAAACTCTTTACATAATAGTCTTATTATATTATTGAGTATGATACTGAGCATAGTCGACTATCTTATTGAGTATAATCAAGCATTATATACACACACACATTTAGTTGGAGTAATTTTCAAACATTTAAAATTTAAATGTCATATTACCTAAGCTTAGATTAGTCATATAATGACTAAAGAACTCGCATGAAACAATAATCATTCATTAAATCAAGTGTCCACTTTAAATGGATTTAGATATTTCAGCTTTGATGATAAGAAAATTACAATCTTTTGAATTATATTCGGCAACCCATGTAAATGTCTTTTGGAAAAATTACTATATGATTACGATTTTATAAGAAGGCATACCTTAAACCATTGTAATTCCCTCTGCATTTGTAAAGCTGCACCTTGAATTCTATTAAGTTGGTTGGAGGGTGCCAATAATCCCGCCACATGTAACATATTATTTCCAGAGTTATCCGTCTCAGTTGCCATTGCTTGTTTAGAACCAAATCCATGTATAAGAGAGAAAATTTTTGGTTGACGAAATTCAATAGCATGCATAAAAATGGTTGATCCTTTTTCATTTTGGTGCCATATAAGTTCAGGAACCATTTGTAGCACGCTAACAAAAAACTCCACATTCCCTCGAGCAGTAGCTTCCCATAGTGCCTCACATAAAGTATTAACCATGTTTTGGTCTAAAGCTTTCATCTCTTGGGATATAAGACCGAGGAGTTTAAATGAATGGTGGTGGACTAATTTCATTTCATATATATGCTTTAGTCCTAGATCAATAATGAAGAAAATTTTAACTTTCTAAACCAATACATCAAATAAATGGGATAACAAAAATATGAAGAGAAAGTTATGATGAAAGATCAGAAGTTTTAGATAAGGGTTTTAAGAATTACCTAGAAGCTCAAGGAGTTTTGAAGCTACTAGTAGTAATATACCTGTGACCGAAAAAAAAATTCCTATCACATATGTATATATACATATATAGTACGTAATAAAGTATGACCCGTAATTATTTTTTCTCTTAAGTTTGAGGTAACAACGTTTTTTATGAGACTTTTCTTCCACTATATAAATTGCTTAATAAAGGAAGCTATATAAAAGAAATATTATTGTTAATGATTATCAACTTTTTGTCGTCACAAATAAATATGTATTTCAAGAAAGTAATAACTAAACATACCTGAGCAAGTTATATTCCCCTTATGTTTTGGGCTACCATCCCGAATATCAATAAGAATGTCATTATAATTGGCATACTCATGTCGTTTTATGTATACACCTACATATTACAAAAGAGACTCAATTTGTTAAAGCAACTATTAATTTGCTTTGAGCAAAATATTTAACTACCATTCAAAGGACAAAGTTATCGCCATACTAAAATTATAATGCAATACAAAGCAATTATCTGACAATTTATTTCAACATGGGTGCCTGTTTATTAGTCTTAAAAAAATACATTTTTTTTTTATCTTATAGTTAATATTCCAAGATATTAGTTAATATATGGGATATATCAACTAGTTGCAATATCCAGAAGATGTTTATATAAGGAAATTCCTATTTAAAATAAAACCATGTTTAAAATAAAATCAAATTATGCCTGTCAAGGTAGTGGCACAACAGTAGATAAAAATATTGAGCCCCTTGGTCAGTCTAACCACATAAGATTTCAGAAAGATGATATTTTGAAAGTATCAAGGACATCTTGATCAATGCTAAGGATCTTCTTAATCCTAAAAAAGTCTTAAATAATTATTTCTTCATTGTAAAAAAGTACTTGACTTATGATCAAGAAGTCATTGACATTCTTAAAAGTGTTATTTTTAGAAAAATATACAAAAAAGTTATTTTAACCAAAATTAGACCAATCCCTATCGTCTTCTCGATTTCAGCCCATCGCATGAAGCTCTTGTATAAAAAGCTAATGCGGGCCAAGTCTTGAGCCCTTAACGCCAACTTGTGGACTGTGACAACATTTGAGAAAATTAGGCTATTTGTGGCCATTTTAGAAAATAATTGTAAATTTAAGGTGGACTCAGTTTTTTCTACATTCAGTACTGTATTTTAAGAAAATATCTTTTTTTTTCAAATTTTTTTAGAGAAATACTATTTTTGAAATAGTAACTAGTAATCACTAACGAGTTTTCGAGCACTAGTAATTAAATGTATTTATAACTAGTATATAACCTATAACTAGTAACCTGCTTTCAAACATTGGCAACTAGTAAGCATTTTTAAAAGTGGCAATTTTTTAAAACGATTTGAAAAAATTAGTATTTTTTTCTTAAAAAAGGACACGTGACTTGAATAAAAACTAATTTTTTCTTCATGGTACAAATAATGTCCTTAGAAACATTTTAGATGGGATAAACATCTAATTAATTAGGTAAAAAAAAAAACATAATGTCCTTAGAAACATTTTAGATGGGATAAATTTTTTGAACTTGATGGTACAAATACGTTGATCATTTCTCAAAATAAAGGTCAATAAATGATCAAACTCAACATAAAGAGGACAAAAATGTAAATGTATATTGATAAAAATTATCAAAACAAGAGTTAAAAAAAAATTATTAATCATCTATGATTTGACAAATATCTCATAATATATTTTATAGTATCTTTTAGTAAGAAAATTATCGTTCTATTACATTAGTTAATTATGCAGTATTTTCATACAAGACGATAAGATAAAAGAAGACAATTAGAGAAGACATATATATCAAAAAATAAAATATAAAAACATATTGAGGAAAAAGGAGAAATGATGTAACTAACACTTGTATAGCCAGTGTTGCCAAAATCTGAGTTTACTTCCGCTAAGAAATGCAGTGGACGAACATGCCAATTCGAAAAGTGGGGATCGATCCCGATGGTCTGAAGCAAAAGCCAACCTTGGGCAACGCTTGAGCAAATGAAAAGCAATGTCTGTATTGTTATTGCAAATAAACATATTAGTCAACAAAAATTAATATTGGAAAATTACTAAACTTTTTTAAAAAAAAAAAAGGAAACCCTAGTATTAGTTTAAATATTATTGTTTACATGTTATGTTTATCCGTTGATTATGACTTTCAAATTGAAGTCATATCACTTAGATGCCCATTTAATTTTTTATATCACTTAAATTCTCTAATGTTTAAATTGCACCACTAAGGTTTTTTTATTCACGACTCTTATTATTTTCGGCCGTCGAATAACTCCAATATTTCTTAGCCATATTTTATGAGAAAAAGATATCTATTACTACCTTTTGATAAATAATACCAAGAATACTATGTTCAAACTTTTACTTATTTTTGTACTACTTTTTTTTAGAAAAATAACAAACTCTTGCTAAGAAAGACCAAATAACGTCGTAGAATTTCTATTTTTTCTTATTTCTTTTTACTACTAGTTTACTTGTAGCTGATAACATTAAAACTAATTACCAATTTATTATTAGAAATCATAAACTAATTAATTTTTGGAAACTAGAAACCAAATTTGTTACTAAAAACTAACAACTATATTGGTTTTCACCATAAATATCATAACTATTTAGTTAATAAAAACTAAAAACTAAATTAGTTTCTATCATCAACAGTATAACTATTTGATTAATTCAATTATTGATTACTAGAAACTAATTTGGTTATTGAAAACTAGTTGCCAGAATCCAAAAACTAATATATATTTATGTTGCTTTTACTTCAAAAATATAATTACTTAATTTGAGATTTTGATCATATTCTTCAGCGTCTTTGTTCAATGCCTCACCCAATTCTTGCTACAGGGCACTCTTCAAAAAAGAAATTATAATAGCTTTCAAAAAACTTTCATTGTTTCCTGTAATTTGAAAAAGAAACCACAATAGTTTCTAAGAGATTTTTGTAATTTCCTGTTATTTACTTATCTACAGGGTATTCTGCTAAAAGGAAATCACGATGGTTTCCAATGATTTATTTAGCTACAAGATATTTTGCAAAAAAAAAACCACAATAGTTTCCCGGAAATGTTCATGGTTTTATGTGATTTACTTACGTACAGGACATTCGGCTAAAGGAAACCAAACTAGTTTTTAGGAAATCTTTGTGCTTTCCTGTGATTTACTTACGCATAAGACTTTCGGCTAAAAGAAACCAAACTGATTTTCAGGAAATCTTTGTGGTTTCCTGTGATTTACTTACTTACAAAATATTCCGCTAATAAGAAACCAAATTAAACCAAATTGGTTTTCAGGAAATCTTTGTGGTTTCGTATTAAAAAAAAAAAGATGACTTATTTACTAAAATGCCACTGAGTTTTTTAACTTTCAAAGTATTTAAAAAAATGCAATTAAAAAGTCGTACAGATTTTTTTTATTTTTGAAAGGTCGTAAATTTGATAATATTTTTTGAAAAATAGGTATAAATGTCCAAAACCCATATTTTATTAATTATAATTTACAAGCTGAGAGAAATTTACAATTCAAATTATATTTTATTTTGAAAAACATACTCTCAGAATATCCAAAGTAGTTAGACTCATATGTTCAAATATCCAAAATAGAAAGAGTTAGGAATAGAGACGTAATAATGGACCGCCTCTCTTGGCCTATTTTAGCCGCACTCATCGCAGGCTGTAGGATGGGCCAGCCCAGTCTGTTATTTTTATGGGCCAGACTGGGCTGGCTCACTAAAGAAAGGACGGCCCAGCCCATCCCATGTGGGCTTAGGTGGGTTGGCCCATGAGCCAAGATAGTCTAGCCCGCGTGCTAGGATAGGCTGTCCTAGAGTAGCCCATTATAGACCAATTCCAGTTCAAAAAAAAAATAACAAAATAACAAAAAAAAAAAAAGAAATATTCTGATCAAATTTAAAGTTATTTTTTATGAAATCCTTAATAATTTAGATACAGTCACAAATTAATTTAAGTGTTAATTAATATAAACAATAAAAAATATTTACTAATATTAGAAAAACTAATATAGATAGATCTAAATATTTAAGTAAGCCATTAAAAAAAAAATTTATTTATAACTATCTCATTAAAAATCTTATAAGTAAAACTCAATAGGACAATACAAAATCTTAGTTTAGTAAGAAAAAATAATATAAAATGTTTAAGATTAGGCAGAATAAAATTAAGAAAAAAAAAACCATAAGAAAAAAAAAAAGAAAGGGCCAAAATGGACTGGCTCATGACGGGCCTGAGTGAGCCAACCCGCGATAGGTCAGAATGGGGTGCTCACCTTGGCCCATCATAGGCTGACCTGTCCTAAATCAGGTCAAGCCTATACTATGAACTTTATTGGATTGAGCTGGGCCAAGCTAGCTTGTGGGCCATAATATTATGGCTCAGTCCAACCCACAACTAGTAAATAGGCTATGCCGACTCATCTATAGTATCAGAATGGGTCAGCTTATCTACAATATTAAGACAGGTCAGTCCGTCCTGATACCATAGTAAGTTGGGCTTGGGCTGGTCTATCGGCCTCAGCTTAGAGTTGCATTAGGAACATGAGTCCCAGTTATGTAATTTTGAAAGTTTTAGAATATGAAGCTCACAAAGAATTAAAAAAGAACCTAGGTGATACAATTTGAAAAGCTGGTGATATTTACTCTTCCTACTAATTAAGTAGTAAATAGTTAGATTGAAATTTATTTCCATACAAATCCATTGCCAACACAAATGTCAAAAATATAGTTTGTTTGGTCATGAACAACATTCATAATAGTGGTTTTTTTTTTTTTCACCAATTTTCAAACCCATACAGGGGAAGTTATCTTTTCAGGTATAAAGAATCACAAAGCTTTCTAAAAGTATGCCAAAAGTTAAAGTTATATGATATATTTTCTTAGGGCGCGTCTACAGTAGGGGCGCCCCTACGTAGGGCCCTGTCTATTCACCGTTTGATGGGAATCTGTATATAAATAGATTCTCCACAGATTCCCGTTATTCCCCATAGATTCCCATCCAACGATAATTAAGGCATGACCCTACGTAGGGACGCCCCTACCGTAGCCATCTCCATTTTCTTAATATTGAAGCTACTATATCTCTGATTCTCTCATCAAAGTTTTAATGCCAAATAAGTAACGAGTTGTCATAGATTCAGTGGTGAAATATAACTAATTAATTGCCAAATATGGACTTTAAAACATTCACCTATTGATCAATATTTCAAACTCATTTATAGCATCATCAGTAGTTGGTGTTAGAATGATATTTAAAAAGAGTTGGAATGCTTCATGATCACTCCTAGAATTATTCTTTTGTAAAGCATACATCAAAAATAAAAAAGAGAGCTGGTTAGAATAGGATTGCCAATAAATGCTTACCATACTGTTGCGTTCTTATAGCGTACGTTAAAAGACTTGCACCATTTGCACCTTTCTCCGGCAACAATTCTTCCAGCGGTGTAACTTCATAGAGATAACGAGCCATTTTCTTGTTACCATAGGCAAGAGCAAGCACGACCGGAATCATTCCAGTCTCAGTAGCTATACTAACAATTCTAGGGTTCTTTCTAACCATAGATTTTGCTATGCTTGTTATTCCACTCATTGTAGCATCAGCAAGAGCTGTGAAGCCATCTATGGTCCCTTTTAGTTCTAAATCTTTTGGTTCCATTAGCCCAATCAACCACTCCACAATGTCTGTGTGTCCAGCAATGACAGCAATATGGAGAGCTGACTTACCATAATTTAGACAAATCACTTTCAATACGCCAGGATTTTTACCATAAATCTCCTTCGCAATATTCCATTTACCATTCTGCAAAGCGTTGAAGAAGTTGTTCTCATCACTGTGGACACCTGCAAATTAGTAGTAGATACATTTAACAATGTTAGAGAGAGAGAGAATCATAATCTTTCTAATTTGTTGTAAAATATGTGTTTGTGTATATATGTACATATATGTGTCACTATATATATATATATTTCAATTTTAAACTTTGAAACATGCTCATAACTTAAAAATGGCAGTGGTAAAAGATATTTTCACACGACTTTTTTTCAGAAAAATAATAATTTCTAGCAATATTGTAACATAGAACAATAATATCTATCTATTAGTTCAAGCATTAGTCTCTGATATACATAGATATAAAGGGAAATGATCATGATTGTACTACTACGTACCATCTTCCTCCAATATTGGATTTCCAAGAGGTCTTGGCTTTAGATGTGACCCGATACTGACTATTCTCTTTTTGCTTATGTAGTTCTGTATCCCAACAATAAATAATATAATCCATGATCGAATAGTTTATTAGTTTAAAAAAAATTAATTTCATTTATAGCTCAGAGCAGATTATATTAATTGTAACTTTATATAATTTCTGATCAATATTTATTTATCAATAAAACTACTTGTTTTTTTTTGTTTCTTTGAAATGAGTACTTAAGAGTTTTTCCTATTTAGGTTTTAATAAGACATATATCCGAACAATTAAAAACTATCCTTAAAACTAAAGTTTTTTATATTTCTGATAATTCTAACGATTCAATTTATTTATTTTTCTCTAATAAGTATATTCTTAATGGGGTAAATTTATGGGAAAAAAAAACAAGAAAAAAGATCAAGAACATAAATGATCAATCCGTGCTAAAAGGAAAGAAAATGAATCGAACCATCAGCAAAAAACTATTTCCTTACTCAATCTAATTCTTAATCATGTTATCTAGAAATCTAAGATCACTAGTGCCATATATAGGTAAGTGCTCTGTATTCCAACTCTCTTTGCTTTCCATTTCCTTTTTTCCCTCAAAGACATGACTAATGTTTTTCTGCTGACGGAATTATAGAAAATAAATCTACTACATTTTTCATTCATTTTAATCAAACACAAATAGAAACAAGGATTAAATAGATATGTTTGCGACCAAACATCCTTAAAACATGTTCCTCATTTCTAGGGGAACATTTTCTCTAGAAACAAGGAAATGCGGGGAATCAAACATGAACCAAATATTTCTCAACACTTCCGCTCAAGTTGGTACATACCAACTTGCACAAAAATTTTAGAACGACTCTTAAAATTTTTAGGAATTCATATGTCAGACTTAAATTCATATGAGCTTCACGGCATAACAAAAAATTTTCACAACCTTCACATGCCAAACTTACACCATTATAAGATTCACAGCATAGACTTCAATTTCAAAAGCTTCACATGTCAGACTCACACTATCATGAGCTTTACGACATAGGCTTCAATTTCAAAAGCTTCACATGTCATGCTCACACGATCATGAGCTTCATGATATAGGATTCAATTTGATTCAATACCACACGAAATCATTTGTAGTTGTCGTTAATGTTGAGACACCTTTACTTTTTTTCATTTTGGGTCTTCATTTCAACAATTGTAGTAGCAATTGAGGTAGAGGCAATTTCCATTGATCACAAATATGATTCCACTGTTTCGGATTGAGATATTTTTGTGAGCTACAATTATAAATTGAACTATTGTCACTCATTTTGTTTTGTTTTTTTTTTCTTTTGATATTTATATATATATATATAACAATAAATATATAGTTTATAGTTTATAAATGGGATAACTACAAAAAAAATACCCTCATGTTTGGATGTTCTGTAATTTAAACCCTGAAGTTTGGATTTTGCAAAATAATATCCTGAGAATACGAATTTCTAAAAATTAATACCCTGTGTTGATTTTTAACTGATAAAATACAATAATATCCTCAAAATTAAAATGAATAATATGGATTAATCTAGTTTTAATGGAGGATATAATTATTTTTTTGTTCTTAAAATTGGTCAAAAAATCTGTCCAGAGTATTAATTTTCAGAAATTCTTAATCTCAGAATATTATTTTGCAGAATCCAAATTTCAGGGTTTAAATTATAGAACACTCAAACTTCAAGGTATTTTTTTGCAATTATCCCTTTATAAATAAAGGCATAGTTTCCTCACTCTCCTCCTCCTGCCATAAAACCCACGAATATGGGCTCTTCCTTTTTTTTTTAGGGTTTTGAACACTAATACCTATCTTTTTGAAAATAATACTAAAAATACGACCTTAAGAAAATAATTAATATCCCGTACGACCTAACATTGGCATTTGTCAAAATATTTTTGGGCTAGAAAACATGGTGGCAAATCCGTAAATGAGGCATATATTTTACGATGCGGTTATAAAATAAACATGTCCAGGAAAACACTAAAAATACAAGTAGTACGGTGGCAAGATATTCTTATTACCTCCTACGGGTTAATGGTTCAAAACCTACAACCTCATTTTTTGTTTCTCTTCTTTTTCTTTCTTTTTTCTTTTTTTTCTTTTTCACTCTTTTTTTTATTTTTTTTCCTTTTGTTTTTCTCTTTCTTAATTTTTTTTTATCTTCTTTCATTTTTTTCACACCTTTTTAAATTTACTATATTCAATTTTCATAGTTTATGCTTTTTTTTCTTTTTCTTTTTTGCTATTATATTCTTTATCTCTTTAATTCATCTTTTCATTTTTTTGCCTACCTTTTTAAATTTATTATATTCTATTATTATATTTTTGGAAACCACAAAGGCTTCCTATAAGCTACAAAAGTTTCATAGAAACCAGTTTGATTCTCTTTTAGCAGAATGTCCTGTGCATAAGTATATCACGAGAAACCACAAAAGTTTCTTAGAAACCAGTTTTGTTTCTTTTTAATGAAATACAATGTATATAAGATCACAAAAAACTACAAAGATTTCTAGGAAACAAGTTTGGTTCAATTTTAGCAGAATATCCGTATGTAAGTAAATCATAGGAAATCAGTTTGGTTTCCCTTTAGCAGAATGTCCTGTATATAAATATATCACAGGAAATCAAAAAAGTTTCCAGGAAACCAATTAGGTTTATAGGTAGCAGAATGTCTTGTATGTAAATAAATCACAGAAAACCCCAAAGGTTTCTTGGAAACCAATTTAATTTCGTTTTAGCATAATGCTATATAAGTAAATAAATCACAGTAAACCACAAAGGTCTCTTAGATACCAGTTTGGTTTTATTTTACCATAATGTTCTGTATGTAAGTTAATCACAAGAAATAACAAAAGTTTCTAGGAAACTAGTTTGGTTTTCATGTAGTAGAATATCCTGTAACTAACTAGATCACAGAAAACCACAAAGGTTTCTAGAAAGTCAGTTTGATTTCTCTTAGCATAATACCTTGTATATAAGTAAATCACAAAAAACTAAAAAAGTTTCCAATAAATTAGTTTGGTTTATATGTAGCAGAATATCTTATATATATGTAAATCATAAGAAACCATTTTTTATTTCCTGGAAACCGTTTTGCTTTCTTTTTAGCAGAATGCTTTATATATAAGTAAATCATAATTCAGCATAGAAAGAAGTGTACGGAGATAGTCATGCATGGGAAAATTGAGCCTGCAAGAATTGGGTGAGGCATTAAACAAAGACGCTAGAGAATATGATCAAATTCTCAAATTAAGCAATTATATTTTTGAAGTAAAAGATATCAGAAATATATATTGCTAGCAAAGCTTACATTTAGAAATCCAATTAAGCAATGGTTTATGGCAACTAATTGTCAAATTAGAGTTTATTTACTAATATATTCTGGTAACAACTAACGATTACCAGCTATAATTTAATATGCATATCATTTTGAGGAAATTAAGAAACTTTTTATATTATTTTAAAGAAACTTTCTACAATACTTTAAAGAAGCTTAATACATATTAGCTATTGTAACTAGCCAGCACAAAGGTATATGGGTCTTTAGGAAGTGGAGGGTTGACTCCTTCTGGAACAGGCCCTACATTTTCAGTCCCATTGTGGGTTAATGGTTCAAAACCCACAACCTCATTTTTTGTTTCTCTTCTTTTTCTTTCTTTTTTCTTTTTTCATTTTTTCACATCTTTTAAATTTATTATATTCAATTTTCATACTTTGCGTTTTTTTTTCTCTTTTTTGCTATTATATTCTTTATCTCTTTAATTCATCTTTTCATTTTTTTGCCTATTTTTTTAAATTTATAATATTCTATTATTATATTTTTAGAAACCACAAAGGCTTCCTATAAACTACAAAGGTTTCTTGGAAACCAGTTTGATATCCTTTTAGCAGAATATCCTATGCATAAGTACATCACGGGAAATCACAAAGATTTCTTAGAAACCAGTTTAGTTTCCTTTTAACGAAATACAATGTATATAAGATCACAGAAAACTACAAAGATATCTAGGAAACTAGTTTGGTTCAGTTTTAGCAGAATACTCGATATGTAGGTAAATCATAGGAAATCAGTTTAGTTTCCCTTTAACAGAATGCCCTGTATATAAGTATATCACAGGAAACTGAAAAAGTTTCCAAGAAACCAATTAGGTTTATGGGTAGCAGAATGTCTTGTATGTAAGTAAATCATAGGAAACCACAAAGATTCCTTAGGAACTAATTCAATTTTTTTATTGCAGAATACTATATACGTAAATAAATCACAGTAAACTAAGAAGTTTCTTGAATACCAGTTTAGTTTTATTTTACCATAATGTCCTGTATGTAAGTTAATCACAAAAAACCACAAAGGTTTCTAGGAAACTAGTGTTAACTAGATCACAGAAAACTACAAAAGTTTCTAGGAAGTCAGTTTGATTTCTCTTAGTATAATACCTTGTATGTAAGTAAATTACAAAAAACTAAAAAAGTTTCCAGGAAATCAGTTTAGTTTATGTGTAGCAGAATATCTTATATATAAGTAAATCACAAGAAATCATTTTTTATTTCCTGGAAACCGTTTTGGATTTCTTTTAGCAGAATGCTCTATATGTAAGTAAATCATAATTCAAGATAGAAAGAAGTGTAAGGAGGCAGTCATGCATGGGAAAATTGAGCCTGCAAGAATTAGGTGAGGTATTAAACAAGGGCACTGGAGAATATGATCAAGTTCTCAAATTAAGCAATTATATTTTTGAAGTAAAAGCATCAAAAATATATATTGCTAGCAAAGCTTATATTTAGAAATCCAATTAAGGAATGGTTTATGGTAGCCAATTGTCAAATTAGAGTTTATTTACTAATATATTCTGGTAACCACTAACGATTACCAGCTATAATTTAATATGCATATCATTTTGGGGAAATTAAGAAACCTTCTACAATACTTTAAAGAAACTTAATATATATTAGCTGTTGTAACTAGTTAGCACAAAGGTATATGGGTCTTTAGGAAGCGGAGAGTTGACTCCTTCCGGAACAGGCCCTACATTTTCAATCCCTCTTCGATTTCTAGTGCCCTTACTTATTGCGCCATTTCAGGAACACTATCAGAACCAATATTAGAAGCACAATGAAGCCAAGTACACCAAATATTCCAACCAATGTAAATATCAGTCTATTTTTGCTCCCTGATCTGAATTCTAACATAGGGGAACTTGGTTTTGGGACCCCAAAATTATCAAAACTTAAGCCTCTGTTGACGTAGAACGATGTACAAACTTCAGCACTTCTCTGATTTGGCAAAGTTAAAAGCAATTTTGAGCAAGAATAACATAATTACCTCAACTTTCATTCCTTGGAAATAGTTACGAGACATATCAATGGAACGTGATTTCCAGAAGGAAGAAGTCAGATTTTTGTATAACAAGTTGTTCGAGAAACCGAAAACATAATTACTGGTACTAACATTAGAGCTTGGATTGGCAGAACTCCTGTAAATTTGTTTCCGAATAAATCAAGTAATTGCAAGTTGGGAATCGACCAAAGTGCACCTGTAAATTTGTTTTTTTTAATAAATGTTGTACAGAAATATTTCTTGATGGCTAGGTCGTATTTTAGTCAATATTTTCAAAAAAAATCGTATTAAGTATCTTTTCTCTTTTTTTTTTTTTGGGGGGGGGGGGGGGGGGGAATTAGACAATGTACGGTGTTTGAGAAAAACACTTTGAAAAATACGGTGGTTTTGTGTTCTTTAAGGTACGGTATGATTTTTATTAGAAAAATACTATTTTCTAAAAAATATTTAGAAAAATACCATTTTTTAAAATAGTGGCTAGTTTTTGGTAACTAGTTTCTACTAACCAAAGATATTTATAATTAGTAACCAATAACTAGTTTCCAGAAATTGGTAACTAGTAAGTATTTTAAAAATAGTATTTTTCTAAATATTTTTTAAAAAATGATATTTTTATAATAGAAACTGTACGAAAATTAGAATAAGTGTGACTTCCGTATATTTGTAATTTTTTTCGGTTTTTGTAGGTATGTGTTAGAAACCCTTTTTTTGTTTTAATGTTTCTGGTCCACGTCCACAACTAGGACATGATCTTAGGCCAACGAAATGAACTTGGACAGGGTAATTTGGGCCCATAGTTGTGAAGAATAGGTTTAACGTTTCGACCTTAGTGGCGGCTGGTGCGCGACTTGAGGGGCAGCGGCTGGTGCAGGTGGGCGAGGGAGAGCGGCGGCGTCGACTGGTGCGGCGGCTCGCGTGGTTGCGGCGTCCTCGGCACGGAGCTTAGCTCGGGGTCTTCGGGCGGTGGTCTCACCGGTGGTTGCGGCAGTGATAGCGAAGCGACGGCGTGGGTGCCCCGTTTCAGAGGAGGGCCTTGTGACAAAGAAGCTACTGTGGCGTGGTGCGACGAAGCAGAGGACGGACTCGGCGAAGGAGATGCGCTCGAAGTCCATGTGCACGGTGTTTCAGAGAGGTCGAAAATTGCAGCTTGCGATGGTCCCATCGAGTGGCGGAGTTCACGGCGGAGGATGTCCGGACGAGTGAGCGCATGTGAGGATCGTCGAGTGATTTCAATCGGGCTTGAGGATCGTCGACTGGTTTTTAATGGTGGACTTGCGTTCAGGCGAGAGGCGGAGCGAGGTGGTCCTCTGTGGCCTGCAGTGTCGGTGGTGGACTCAGCAAGGGGGCTAGGCGAAGGAGCTGGTCTCGGGAGCTGATCGTCGGTGAGGTTGCAGGTGAACGATGACTTGAAGATTTCTGGGTTCTTTTTTTTTTTTTTTTTGGTTATATCTGGTATTTATAATTTGTTATATCTGGGCTAGGCGACGGACATATTTTTCACTCGAAATTTTGGGATTTTTGCTGGAGATTCTAGCTCTGATACCATATAGAAAATAAATCTACTACATTTTTCATTCATTTTAATCAAACACAAATAGAAACAAGGATTAAATAAAGATGTTTGCGACCAAACATCCTTAAAACATGTTCCTCATTTCCAGAGGAACATTTTCTCTAGAAACAGGGAAATGTGGGGAACCAAACATTTCTCAACAGGAATTTCACTAACGTTACCAGTCTGATTCGTAAAAGAGAAAAATAAGGAATCTCCTTCGAAACAAATAGAATAGAAAAGAAACTATGGAGCAAATTATATTACAGAAATATTATATTTGTTATCAAAACTTTGGACACATAATATCAATTACCTTGCCGGTGGACGTGCTGCTGGATGTGCTCGTGATTCCAGCTGACGAAGCATTGAATTTTAGCGCCATAGTACTCTCAAGGAAATAGTCTTGACTGATCGATCGGTCTCAGAACCAAAAGTGGGGATGTGCTTTAACCTTTTAGACTTTTATTTTTGAAAAGAATAGAATAGAAAAGAAAAAAGAAACCTCAAGTTGGGGTAGATGTATTAATGATTTCACACTAGATGACGATGAGCACGACTACGGGTCAATATCCGTTTAAAAAACTCAAGTTGACCTAGAACAATATTAATTACAGCTGGCCTCGCAGATCTCTCGGGATTATGAATAAAATTGCTTGAATAAATAAATGCGAAGCATGTGCACAGAAGTGATATATATAGGTTGCCGGTAGGTATTTTTTTTTTTTTTATCTATGTGTAGTATTTTTTTTTTCTAGCCATTAGATTATATCATCTAATAGTAATCTAATGACTAAAATGAGGTACATGAAAAGACGTGCATCATTAATATTTTTTTTCTCTCTTATTTTTTAATATAAAAAAATATATAAATAAAATTTCTATTGGCCAAATTAATACCTATGCATAGGTAAAAAAAAAAAAAATACCTACTGGATTGGTGCCTATATATATAAATCTAAAATATTTATGGCCAAGGGAGGTTGGTATTCAGACACGACGTGGACCTTTTGCATACGATTTTTATATATAAATATAAAGTGATGTTTCAATAGAAATTTTTATTTTCACTTTGTGGATAATATGAGTTATTGAATTTTAATTTAATTACTGGAATAATATTAGTAGATTCACTAAAAAAAATTATTATAATTAATATATATATATATATAAAGTTATTTAAAACACTAAAAAAGTCAGTAACATGATGAGATGGTCAAATTTTTTTTATTTTTTTATAAGAAAATAAAACGAGTAAAAAATACTTTATCTTAATAGATGTGCATAGAAGTGATATATATATATATATATATATATATATGTATATATACCGGTTTTGGT
Organism: Trema orientale; assembly: GCA_002914845.1. Classification (NCBI taxonomy): domain Eukaryota; kingdom Viridiplantae; phylum Streptophyta; class Magnoliopsida; order Rosales; family Cannabaceae; genus Trema; species Trema orientale. The sequence goes on from JXTC01000193.1 coordinate 319,549, forward strand.
TCCCTTTCACATTGTATATATTATGTAGATAGATACAAGGTTCGTTGCTAAAATATTTATGGCCAAGGGAGGTTGGCATTCAGACATGAAGTGGACCTTTCACATGTACACCACATGGATGATTTATATATATATATATATCATGTTTTTATTTAGTATTTATGTTATTTTACATTCATACATGACTTTCATCAAGTTAAAAATAATTTAGAATAACAAGTTTAGTGGCGGAGCTAGAACATTTTTTTAACAGATTAATATAATAATAATATAAAAATTGTATTTGAATATATAATAGTTTTTCTAAATTACATTGATGAATTTTCATATTTCAATAGTATTATACAATACTCTCATTGTGAAAGAATACAATACATCTTGTAGTTTTTTTTTTTTTTTTGGCTAAATGTTACAAAGAGGAAATTTTCCTCCGGTAATTATTATTAATGTAAAAGAAAAGGAAAAGAGTACAAAGAGAAACCAAGTAATCTTACAAAGACCAAAAGGAAATAAAATCGTAAAGCCCGGAGAGGAGCCAAATAGTGATGCCTAAACATGACTATTGACGCATTCTCCCTACAATGCCTCATTAAAAACCTTTCCACGTAAAACCCAATGGGAAAAACCGCAGAAAGGAAAAAAGAGCACACCGTATTACAAAAAAGGGCAACTATGAAAATCGAAAGGCACTACGTCCCATGTAATCCTTAGTAAACGCATC
>JXTC01000193.1:326741-348462 GCA_002914845.1 Trema orientale
AAGGACAAAAGGATGAGGAAATAATCAATGATATATATGGTAAATATAAAAGGAATTGATTGAAAATTGATAGGAAAATATCCTAACCAGCTATGCACGAAATTCCATTTATATTTCACCTATATTATCATCAGAATCATCAAATATGGAAACAAAACACGTTTGGGCACATTCTAGAAGGTTTCCATATAAAGAAAAACGCAAGTTTCGATTGATGTAGAGTTTCAGACTTGTTGCAACAACTTCAGACTTGTTGCAACAACAACAGACTTGTTGTAACAACATCTTCCTTTTTATCAACTTGAGTTCTCAAAACTTAGCCATTTAGAATGCCAAACTTTTGGACCTAACAGGAATATATGTCTAGTAACTAAAGATGTATGTCTAACTATAAGAAACACATTTCTAGCCATTAATACATGTTAAACCTAACTAAATTTGTTATTTTATATTTGGTAATATATACTTCTTTCTTTAATTTGTAATTTATTTTTTGTTCAAGTATGTCATTAACACTCACAATCATATTATATGATGGTATCTAGGAAAAAAATGGAGGTTTTTCTTGAAATTAGAATGAAAAGAGACAACAATCAAGATGCATTATGGTTATCAAGGCTCTACCAAATAAGAAAAAAAAATGCTCAAATTGTAGAATTTACGGACACAATAAAATTTCATGTAAAAACTCCATGATGTACTCAACAAATGGTTCTAATGTGTCTTAAGTATTATCATTGTCTTTTTTATCTTTATGATTATGGTTTATTATAGTTTATTTGAAATTGTGTTTAATTTGGTTTATATCAAATTTTATTTCATTATAATTAATATGTAGTCGATAGATAGCTTATGTGGAAAGATTGACAATATTGTCTAGTAGATAGATAGCTTGTTTGGAAAGCTCGACAATGATGCAGATAGACAATATATCTGGAAAGCTAGACAATAGTGTCTACCTCATAGACAATGATGTACATAGACAACATATCTGGAAAGCTAGACAATAGTGTCTACCTAATAGACAACTTGTCTGGAAAGCTAGCCAAAAGTGTCTATCAGATAAGTAACATATCTGGAGAGCAATGTGTCTAATAGCTGGACTCCTTATTTAGAAAGAACAAAGTTGTGACTAAGTTTCTAATTGTAATCCCCAACAAAAAAAAAGTTTATAATCGTGATATTGGTATATTCTCATTATCGTCGCGATGATAATTTAAAACTCACTAATTTTGTAATTTAATATACTTATTACTCATTACATATAGTTATTAAGTTTGTAATTTGAAAAACAAAGTTGTAACTCAGTTTTCAATAGTAATGGTGACATATTTTCATTATAGTAGTGATAATAATTCAAAATTTACTAATTTTATATTTTAATATAATATACTTATAATACATTACACCTAGTTATTGAGTTTATAATTGTAAAGAACAAAGTTGTAACTAAGTTTCCAATAGTAATAGTGACATAATTTCATTATATAGTGACTAAGTTTCTAATAATAATAAATAAAGTAGTGAATAAGTTTACACAACTCACTAATTTTATAATTATATTATATTTAATTTAGTTCATGTCAAATTTTATTTCGTTATAGGTAGTATTCAGTCAATAAATAGCTTGTCTAGAAACCTCGACAATATTATCTACCAGCTAGACAATGTGTTTGAAAAATGAGACAATAGTATCTATCCGATAGATAACTTGTCTTGAAAGCTAGACAAAAGTGTCTATCAGATAGACAACATGTCTAGAGAGCTAGACAATACTTGTCTAATAGCTAGACTACTCGTTTGGAAAGCTCGAAGTTATGAATAATTTTTTAATAGTAATGGTGGCATTTTTCATTATAATAGTGATGATAATTCAAAACTTACTAATTTTAAAATTTAATATACTTATTTATCATTGCACATAGTTATTGAGTTTGTAATTTGAAAGAACAAAGTTGTGACTAAGTCTCCAATAGTAATAGTGATATATTTTTCTTATAGTAGCGATGATTATTCAAAACTGACTAATTTTGTAATTTAATATAATATCTTATTATGCATTACACTTAGTTATTGAGTTTGTAATTATAAAGAACAAAGTTATGACTAAGTTTTCAAATAGTAATAATGGCGTATTTTCATTATATAGTGACTAAGTCTCTAATAATAATGAACAAAATAGTGAGTATATTCACAAAAGTGACTAATTTTGTAATTATATTGTATTTAATTTAGTTTCTGTCAAATTTTATTTTATTATAGTTAGTGTCTAGTAGATAGACAGTTTGTCTAGAACGCTAGACAGCAGTGCCTACAAGATAAATAATTTGTCCAGAAAGTTAGACAAGAGTATCACAGAGTAGGACTTCATTTACTATGGTTTATTTAAAATTGTGCTTGATTATTTGTTTTTAAGCTTGATGTATTGTACTGAGCTTGTAATGTCACATTTTGTAAGGCCTCAAATTGTCTTAAAATTTTATGAGTTTCTAATTAAGTTCTGCAATGTTGTGCTAAGTTTCCAATAATTTTGAACAAAATAGTAACTAAGTTTACAAAACTCACTAATTTTATAATTATATTGTATTCAATTTGGTTTATGTTAAATTTTAGTTTATTATACTTAGTGTCTAGCAGATAGACAACTTGTCTGGAAATTAAGACAATAGTGTCTACAAAATAGATAACTCGTCTGAATATCAAATCATGGTAATGAGGAGTGTGTGAACTATTTTTTTTTACCTTTGTAATAAATGGTGGTGGTCATTAGTTGAATCCCATTTTTCTTAAAGGAAAAAAGTTATCGGGCAAGCTAGACAATAATATCTATCAAATAAACAACCTGTCTAAGAAGCTAGACAATCTTGTCTACTGTTTACTGGATAGAATACCTATTTAGGAAGCTAAACAATAGTGTATACAAGACAGATAACTTGTCTAGGAAGCTAGACAATAGTATTTACTAGATAGACAATGTGTCTAGAAAGGTAGACCGTAGTATCAATAAGATAGACAACGTATCTGAAAAGTTAGAAAACTTATGTTTAATACCTAGACTCCTTGTTTAGAAAGAACAAAGTCGTGACAAAGTTTTCACTAGTAATTGTGACATATTTTCATTATAGCAGTGATGATAATTCAAAATTCACTAATTTTGTACTTTAATGTACTTATTATTTATTACGTTATTGAGTTTATAATTAGAAAGAACAAAGCTGTGACTAAGTTTCCAATAGTAATGATAACATATTTTCATTATAGTAGTAACTAAATTTCTAGAAATAATGAACAAAGTAGTGACTAAGTTTATAAAACTCACAAATCTTGTAACTATATTGTATTTAATTTGGTTTATGTCAAATTTTAGTTTATTATACTTAGTGTTTAGTAAATAGACAACCTGTCTGAAAAGCTAGACACTAGTGTCTACCAGATAGACAACTTATTGGAAAACTAGACAATATTGTCTATTAAATAGATGATCTATCTGAAAAGCTAAATAATCATGTCTATCGAATAGGCAACTTGTCTGGAAAGCTAGACAATAATGTATACTAGATAAACAACTTATCTCGAAAGCTAGATTTTAGTGTCTATCAGATAGACAACTTGTCTAGAACGGTAGACAACTCATTTCTAATAGCTAATGTCCTCAAAATCTAGTGAAAATCAATGACCTTGAACACATAATAAACTTAATCATATAATACAATAAACTTGGATGATAGGTCTATCCGAAATGTCTGTCGATTAACTCGATGGGTCACCTATATTATCCACAATACTATTTATTTAACTAGAAACCTATGAAATTTCAAAAATTAATATAAGGTTTGACATGTATTTTTTGTAGCCAGACATGTGTCTTTAGTTGCTAGATATATATTTCTAGTGGTTAAAAATATCTTTAGTTGCTAGACAGTAGTGTCTAGTATATAGACATAATTGTTGACCCTTCTATACACCATGTCGAGTCACATGAGTAACTTTTTTATACTCTGAAAATTATCTCGATACTAGTATCTAGTCACTCGACTGAACTATCAATGTAAAAACCCAGTTTTTAGAGGGGTAAAATGGTCATTTGACCATATTTTTATTTTTATTTTTAAAAAAAGAAGAAAACATAAATTTATATATATATATATGTTTTCTCTCTCCTCTGTCTCCCTCTCCCTCCCGATGGTCTCTCTCACTCTCACTCTCTCGTTCTCTCGGCCGAAGGGAAGCAAAGGGGAAATGCCGCCGCCTCGCCCACCGATCGACCAGCCCAGGTGCCGGCGCTACCTCCCCACGCCACCAACAAGCCGCGCCGCCCATCCCTGGTCGCCACTGAGCTTCCCGTCGCTAGAAAACTCCGTTAGAGGCCGTAAAGGAGTTTCGATTTCCAGCGATGATTCCGATCCTTTCAGGTCGCATTCTTAGACTCGTTGGGTCCATATCATCAAGAGGAATCTCGAGGTATATATTTCACGATCCCATTTTGTCCAAATTGAAAGTTGCCATTTTTGGGTATTTTGAGTTTTGAATTTTAGTTTTTAATCTGACCGATAGATTTCATTTTTGTTGTCATTTTTGGAATGTACCCAGAAAATGGAGAAGTTTGCTATATATATATATTAACTATATTTGGTGACCGGCATGAAAATCAATATCTAACTGCTTAGATTTTGTCTAGTTTTGTGTGTCACTGGTCTAGTATTGGCCCGGACCTAAATTAGTCGAGTTATATATCTAACTTAGCTATTTTAGACATTAAGAATTCAACGAAGAGGTCTGTTTGTAGATTCGAAGCTTCGTCGAGAAGTTAGTTTTTCTCAAGTGAGCGATCGAGGGTGTTGAATTGGTTTCCGACCCTCTGAGCGATCGTCTAATCGGCACCTTGAGGATCTAATAGCGTGGCATCGCTATTCTAGTGAGGTAGGGATTCCATTACATTTGTTTTATATCGTTTTTGATTAAAACTTACTTTTTGCAACACATGATGACGAACATGATTTTTGAAGTGTTTTGGATATATGTGATGGAATTGAATTGTATTAAATATACTGGACTGCTTTGGGACTTTTCTGAGTGTAGGTTATTTTCAGACATGTTAAAATAGGGCCGTTATGCTGCCTATTTTTCTATAAAACTTAATTAACTATTTTATTAAAAATCAGAGCATCATTTGAACTTAAATTACTGCATGGCTACTTTTACACATCAGTTCAGAGTACACGAATCATAAGATCACACATGAGTCCCAGGTTAGCATCATAGGTTTTTACAGTATGGCGCTATGGTCCTACCGACAGTGCAGAGTCCGTGAACCCGCGCAGGGTATTTCTTCTTATTACCTCCCTATTTAGCAGGCGTAGGCAATGCAGTTGCCCTTCCAAGTTTAGTAGGCGACACACGGATGTCCCCTCCAGTTACGGGCTAGGTGTCAGGCAGGCTGTGTGGCACGCATAGTGCCAACACCCTGGTTTCCATTGATGAGAGGTGGTGAACTTATGGGTATGAGTGGATTTATGTCATATGTTTGTGGACTGATTGGTTTTTCAGATATTATGTTTTCTATATAACGATATATATATGTGCATACAGATTATCAGTTTTGGACATTTTATGAATATATGCATATATGGTTTTGCAAAGGTATTTTAGATTAAACTAACCATGTAGGCGGTTTCCATCATTAAAAAGGCTTTAAAACAAGGTAACAGCTTTCCTACTGAGCTTTCGAGCTTATCCCTTCTATTTTTCCCCCTTTCAGGTGGTTCATTCGGGTTAATTGTCTCATTAGCTAGGCATGTCGCTTGGCTCACACTCGAGGTCTTATTCCTCGTGGATTGGTACATTTCTTTGTCTTACTCTTACTCTGTGTCCAATTATTTAGCCAAGTTTGTTGTTCCTACTTAGTGAATATATGAGGATGTATTTTCTACTATTTGAGGACTTGGTGTATAAATGAGACCTTTTGGTTCTCAAGGAGAATATTTTTTAAAGATTTGAGTACTTGGAATCTTGATTAACTTTGTAAATCAGTTTTTAGACTTTCTGACTTAAGGTTTGCGAACTTCATTTTTATCAACGTTAAAGTTTTTATCAAACCAAGTTTTCGTATAAAGTAATTATGTTTTATTGAATTTTAATTGGCATATATTTCTTAATAAATTAAATTAAAGATGGGTTCCCTTTTATATAGAATTTCTAATGATTCAAAGACTAAAATAAAATATCTAAGTACTTGGTTTTCTTCGAATTTTGTAAAATTCTTTATTTCCATTAATTTACACTCAGAATTACTAAAAGTCACGGCCTTGGATTTTGGGTCGTGACAGAATTGGTATTAGAGCACGGCTTTAGATCTATCTCGGATCATGCCTGTGTTAATTTTTAGTATTTAAAGATATTTTGAAAATAGTTCTGATAAATACCTCATACATCACTTAGAAACTAGATAGATAAGTTACTTTTGTTCCACTTCCTTCCAAGTCCTCTCTTAAACCTCTTCAAAGTGAAATTTTAGTGCCTTTGGGATGGTGATTTCCCAGAAATTTTGGTCTCGGATGTGTCGGGTTTGACATGAGACTGCTCTTAGCATAATCCTTCGTTTTGATTGGACGTTCATTCTTATACTCTTCTGTCCATTTAGGTTATGGGCTACTTGGACCTCGTAGGTTCTAAGGTAGCAATCCGGTATCTTGTATCTTGGTTATTGGGTTTTTACTTTTTTTGTGGATTGTCTATGTGTTGTCCCTCGGGTTCTAGTCATCGCTTTTGGTTGCAGCATTTGTTTGTGGTTGTTTTTACTTGGGGATTTCTGGTTGTGATGTATTGGTTTGGTATTTGTACTTTAACTGGTATGGCTTGACTCTATTAGTGTTTATGTGACTGAGACGTTATTTTCTTGTAATTGATATCATCGTGATCATTTGATTTGGATACATTGTGACTTGATTCTATAATTGAGTGTTTGTATTGGTGGTACTTTTTATATAGCATGCCCATTGATTGAGTGAATAGTCTGATATTTTAAGATATTGTTTAACTATTGAAATTGCATTCCTTTAGTTCCATCTAGTTCTGTTATTGTAGTTTTTTGAATGAGAATTCTTGAGTTGTTGAGGGTTTAGTTGGATTTAAAAACTGAGTCATTTGATTTTGGAACTTTTGAAAATTTCAAGTTGACAATTAAGGTTTTAAATGACGTAGACCTTTGTACTTAACCAAAGTGATAAGTTTGTTTTCAAAGAGATCATGAATATCTTAAACTTGAGCACTGGTTTGGTAAAAATCAATACACTTTTTCAAAAGGAGGTATTGATTTAAATTAATATGTTATTTTGAAACTGAGCATGGTGACATTACCAATTCAATTATATATTAGTAAGATTTATTTTACGTTTAGAAATGTTGATATGAAAATCCTTTTCGAGTGAAAATGTCTGAATTAAGAATTTTGGTTTAAATTCTATAAAGCTTGTCACTTATGCCTGGTATGTTCGATGGTTCAAATTATGTGTTTCTTCTAAGCTTGCTTTGATGTGGTTTACCTTGTTAGTTAATGCATGGTCCCTTGGTATTTATTGGAGTATTTAGTATAATAATTCATGTTGACTTGATTTCCCACAGTATGAACAAGTTGCATTAGATTATGCAGGACCTGTGTTAAATGGATTTCGGGCATTGAGTAATTGGTTTGGACTAACCTCCTAGTGTTGGGAAAAACTTGAGAGGAGGATGAGATTTTGATTTTGCAAATCAACGTAAAGCATTGAGTTATATGCCTTGGTTATACATTTGATAGGTTTTGAGTTATATGCATTGGTTTTATATTTGGCAAGCCTTGAGTGGTGCATGTTGGTATGTGATATTCTTCTTAAAGATTTAATTCTAGCTTTCTAGTTTATGGAGTTCACATATATGTTAATTGGTTTGTTATGCCTAGTATAAACCTCTATGAACTTTTAATGCTAATTTTAAAGGGTTAAGTAAGAATCGGTGTTTGTTTTACCCACCTTGAGAAAATATTTTGGCAATATTTCATATTTCAATATTTTCCCTTATATATGTTAAAAAAAAATGAAGTGTAAACTTTCAGACTTTTTGAGAAACTTTTTTGACTACTTTGGAAAATATTTTAGAGTTCTATGAAAATCTCCCATTGTTTTTAGTTATGATTTGGATTGAGGCCAAAATGTTTTATAAATTTTGAAAGAAAAACTGACCATGATAATTTAAATATGGCCTCATTTATTATTTTCTCAAGTATGTGCGGTTTACGTGATAAATGTCTGTTTTGTTAGTTATGTGAAACAAACTAATGTCTTTTTCATGCATTCTATATTTGTTTTACTAAATAGTTATTGTGTATCACTCAACCTTAGGTTGATGCTTGTGTTTACTAGAGATTTTCGTCATATATGCATGGAGTGAAACTTTTTCTAAATGTTAATGTTGAGTTGAATCTAAATCTCATATTTTGTTTAAATTATATATAACATAGTTATTGTTATATGGTTAATGGTAATTGGAGTCAGATTACTTATGGGCTTTACCTTAAGACACTACAAGAAAATCATTTTTCGTCGACGAATTCTTTTTTTCGGGGAAATACATTCGTTGAGAAAATGTGCTTATCATTGGGGAAAGTGTGAAATTCGTCGGCTAAAATTCCACATCCACTTAAGCATATTGCTAACAACGAATGAGTGTGTCCTCGGCGAAACTCTTCGTCACCATTAAGATCCATTATCGGCGAATTTATGATTTCGTTGAAATTGCATTAGCGGGAAAAAAAGCCGCCAAAAGTTTTGTGGACTTAATATATATTCGTTGTTAAAGGAAATTTAAGCCGCCGTAAATTCATAGACTGTTCTCTATGAACAGAGAAGTTCGTTGAAGAAATTTTGCACCCAAAAAATGGGCGCTAAAATTGCGCGGCACTATGATCGAAGCGCGCGATTAAGTTTTTTAGCAGACCAATGTACACGAGTTGGGCCATCCTCGACGAATTGGGTTCCTTGATAACCCACTAATTAAAGTGGGCCTTTCCTGATAGCCAGTAGGATTAAGTTCCAATTATTTGACTCCGTTATTTATATTGACTATTGCTCTTTCGTCTTCCTCTCTTTTGCCTATTCTCTCAGCTCATTCGCCATTGTCTTTTGTGAGAAAGGGTTAGTTACAAGCACAGACTCTATCTCTCTCTCCCTTTCCCTCTCTCTCTCTATATATATATATATACATCTTATTAAAGTTTACTCTGTTTCTCTAAAACAGGGGAAGTAAGCACGCCATTGGCAGATCAAGAAGACAAGTCAGGTTTTGTACCATTGGCAGATCAAGAAGACGAGTCAGGTTTTGTTCGCTTCTGTTCTTGATGACGCCATTGTCTTCTTAAATGTTTATATATATATATATATATATCATATTTATGTGTTTTTGATGTGGGTTTCCATTCATATGCTACTGATTCGGTTTATGGAATTTGAAGGATTGTTTGGTTGTTAAAATCCCTGGAATGAAGTCTAAATCAGATTCTTTGTTTTTTTTTTTTTTTTTTGGATAAAAATGATAGATCAGTTTTGAGGAATGTAATTCTGGCGATTATTGAACATGTTTTCTTAGGTTTGATCTAGGAATGCTTATTGTGTCAGTTGATTGATTATAGATGGTGATAGTGTTTGCCTTATATTTTCTGTAACCTTGCAATTTACATATGGGATTTGTGCTATGTCTTTTTTCTAATGGTTTTTCATGTCATTAATATTCAATATTATAATGGGTCTTAATCTGCATTAAGTAAAATATAAGACATAATTCCTCTTTCACATGGTATATTTTATGTTAAAGTGGCCACATTATTTATGATTTTGCTTTAACACTAACTGATACTTTATCGATCACGATATATTTTAATATGGACTACAAATTGCCATTGAATTTTTTTTTTTTTTTCTCAAATACATAATTGATCAATGCTAGGATTCTAGGAACTACACGTGAGATTGATCTTCAAGTTGAGGATATAATTCTAGCAGTCAAACATAGTTTGGAATGCTTTTCGTATTCATATTAGAGTTGGCCATTCCCATATGTATGGATAAATACGACTGTTAGCTAATACACTGTCTCCATGTCCAACTTTTAAATTTTGGTTGTTAATTCTGCTTCCAAATGCATTTCAGTAGTTCAGTTTAACACATTTCTCAAAGGTATATAAATCCATATACTCGTTGTTAAAGTGATTAAGCATTCATTTCTCTTTCACTTTTGTTTTGTTTTTTTTTTTTTTTTAAATCTTGGAAAAGTTTGGTTCTAATCTGAATATTTAACGCAGCATTATTCCTTGGTGTTGGGGTTGAGTGTTGGTGCAGAATACTTTCTAATTATTGAAATAAGTTAATTGTCCTTTCTATTTTTTATTTTATTTTATTGCTTAAATTATCCTTTCTATTAAGAACGAATATACTGCACTAGAATACTAAGTGAACTCTTTTATGGTTACAAGTGGCTTCTAACTTAATGAATTGTGTTTACTAAAATGCTTATTGATTCAGTATTAATTTAATGTATACTCGATATTCTGCATTAGCTAATTTATTTGTAATATTATTTCTTAAGATGAGTTCACATGTCACAGTGAGTTAGGTGGTATAAGTTCTCTTTTCTAGACAATTTATCTATATGCTAAAAGTAACATTTATTTGTGTAAGTTTTATGTCATATATATTTTTTCTCCTTTCTGAGTTGTCTATCGTTTTCAATATGTAATGTTTTTTTAAGCTTTCCCAATTTGTTTATTATTGTCTTTGCAATAATTGTGCCTTTTGAGAATAGAGATGTGAGATTTTTTTTTTTAAATTATTGTTGGACTCATTAATGTAGGACACCTTAGTACGACACATTAATTAGGAATTTTTAGCTTATACTGATGGTTGGATCTTTCAGTGAACTTTGAGAAATGGCAGTTGACAAGAGTTGGATTGTAGAACTGAATCGATTTTCTGAAAAGTATATAAATGGAGTAACAACTTTCATTGACTTTGCTCGGAACCATGTTAATATTGAAGGGAAGATTAGATGTCCGTGTATGAAGTGTATGAACAGTTGTTTCCAACTTCTTCATATTGTTCAATGTCATATAATAGATTATGGGTTTCAAAGAACCTATCGAACATGGATATTTCACGGAGAGAAGTTTATTGAATGTGATTCAGACTCTGAAGATACTAGCTCAAATGAGAGCGGTGATGAAATGGTCGATGTTTTAGAAGATGTTCAAGGAAGTTACTTTAATATGCAAGAACAGAATGAAAACTCAAATGACGGTGACATCCCTATAAGAGGAATAAGTTTTGGGACGTTAGATGATCTTTTCAAAGATACTGAAAAAGAATTGTATCCAACTTGTAAGAATTTTTCTGCATTGACATTCTTAGTGAAATTAATGCACTTGAAGGTCTTGAATAAGTGGAGTAACAAATCTTTTGATATGTTGCTTAAACTTCTTAAAGAAGCATTTCCTGAGGGAACAATATTACTAAAATCACATTATGAGGCTAAGTCAAAGCTTCGTGATCTAGGGTTAGGATACGAATCCATTCATGTATGCAAGCACGATTGTGTTTTGTTCTGGAAAGAAAATGCAAGTTTGGATAATTGTCCTATTTGTAATGAAAATCGTTGGATAAAAAAAGACACTGCGGGGAAGAAAGTGCCACATAAAGTTATGCGATATTTTCCTATCACACCTAGGTTAAGAAGATTATATAGCTCAAGACACACTGCTAAGGATATGGTATGGCATGAAGCAGAGCGCCCTAAAATTGATGGTGTGTTAAGACACCCTGCAGATGCTGAGGCCTGGAAGCATTTTGATCGGACGTATCCTGATTTCGCAAGGGATTCGAGAAATGTCAGGTTGGGATTAGCTACTGATGGATTTAACCCGTTTGGTAATATGAGCAATGCTTATGGCATGTGGCCTGTGTTCTTATTTCCTTATAACATGCCACCATGGCGGTGTATGAATCAATCATTTCTTATGATGAGTCTACTTATTCTTGGACCCAAGGCCCCTGGGAAAGATATTGATGTCTTCCTTCGGCCGTTGATAGATGAATTGAAAGAATTGTGGGAAACAGGAGTCGAAACTCGTGATGCGGTCAATGGAAAGGTGTTTCAAATGCGTGCTGCTTTACTATGGACAATCAATGATTTTCCAGCATATGCTTATATGTCTGGATGGTCTACAAAAGGGTACAAGGCATGCCCTGCATGCAATGAAGATACTCTTTCAGTTAAATTGAATAACAAAGTGGGTTATATAGGTCATCGGCGTTTTCTCCCTGAGGATCATCGTATGCGAAGGAGTAAAAAATTTGATGGTAGAAATGAGTTGAGGCCATGTCCTAGAATTTTGACTGGTGAAGAGATTTTGAAACAATTGGAGCATGTGAATGTTGGTCTACCTGGGAAACACAAAATATGGTGGGCAAAAGCGTAAACGTGATCCAGTTGAATTGAATTGGTCAAGAAAAAGTATATTTTTTGAGCTTGAGTACTGGTCAAAACTTTTGTCAAGACACAATCTTGATGTAATGTACATCGAAAAGAACATATGTGATAGTGTTGTTGGTACACTATTAAACATAGATGGTAAATCCAAAGATACGGATAAAGCGAGAATGGACCTAGCAAAAATGAATGTGAGGCACGAGCTTCATCTAAATAAGGTCGGTGAGAAATAGGTCAAACCTCCAGCTGCATACACAATGAGTGCATCAGAACGAAAGCAATTTGGTGAATTCTTGAAATCAGTCAAATTTCCAGATGGGTTTGCAGCCAATATCTCTAGAAATGTCAATGAAAATGATGGCAAAATTTCGAGATTAAAGTCGCATGATTGTCATGTATTGTTACAATGTCTACTTCCAGTTGGTATTCGACCATTCTTGATAAAGGAAGTAAGAGAGACGATACATGAATTATGTTGCTTTTTCCAACAACTATGTTCAAGGACATTGCATATGAAAGATCTTGAAGCAATGCGAGGTGGAATAGTAGTTATCCTTTGCAAACTTGAGAGAATATTTCCACCAGTATTTTTCGATGTTATGGTACATTTGGCACTCCATTTGCCATATGAAGCTATTTTGGCAGGGCCTGTGCACACACGATGGATGTATCCATTTGAAAGAAAATTAGGATTGTTCAAACAGTACGTGCGAAATAAAGCTCGTCCTGAAGGGTCGATAGCAGAGGCATACATAGTGAATGAAGCAATGTCATTTTGTTCGATGTATCTACGTAATGTAGAAACGAGGTTTAATCGACCAGAAAGAAATCAAGATACAAGTGAAAATGAGAATAAGCAACTATCTGTATTTCGAAATGTTGGTCGACCTTTTGGAAAGATGAATGTAACTGATTTAACACCAGAACTTCGGAAGAGAGCTCATTGGTATATTTTAAACAACTGTCTGGAAATCCAACCTTACCTTGAGTAAGTGAAAAGTCATTTGAATAGTTAAATTTTTCTCTGTTATTTATCACTCATGAAATTAACATACCAAATTTGTAGTGAGCACATGAACGAGTTGAAGAAAACAAACTCTGNTTGTCAACGGAGTGAAGTATCTCATTTGCACACGAGACCATCATAGAAAAACACAAAACTGCGGGGTCTTTGTGCCTAGCTCATCGGAAGCAGAAGGATTTGATTACTTTGGTGTTTTACAAGATGTTCTTCAGCTAAATTATTTAAAAGATTGTTCTGCCATATTGTTCAAGTGTAAGTGGTTCGACTCAGATCCAAGGAGGAGAAAAATTAAGCAAGAAAACAATCTTACCAGTCTACACATTGGGTCTGAGTCCTTTAAGAGTGATCCATTTATACTTTCCATTCAAGCTCAACTAGCGTTTTACCTTACCGATCCAAAGAATGGTCCTTCATGGAATGTTGTATATAAAGCCACTCCGCGAAACTTCTGGGACTTTCTAGAGGTTGATCAAGAAAATGAGAATGAAGACCCCTTGGTTTTGCAAGACAATGATTCCTCAGCTGCTAGTGTCTCATTTTCCCAAGTAGATTTAGAAACACTTTCCACAAACCGCAATGATATAGAGCCTCAGTTACTTGATTCAGTTGATATTAGTGATGTAAGAGATAAGACCATTAATTGGGACGATTTTATAGATGACGACGAGTATGACGACACAATAGAAGAATACAACGATGAAGAAATAGTATTAGGAGATGATGAGATTGATATAGAAAGTAGTGATGGAGAAGATGACTTAAACAACGATGAGTTTGATTAATTTGTAATGATTTTACTACTTTCTCATTTTTTTATCATTATATTAGTTTCTGAAAATATTTTATTTACGTTTTATTATATTTTAGTCATATTACAGGTTCATCATGTCATCACAACACCCTTCTGCTAAACGTTCCCGTCCTTCTACAGAAGCAGGTAATTTTCATTTATGAGGTACTGTAGTTAGACACATTGTTACTGATTATTTAGATATGTATTTAATGATATCTGGGGTTCTGTTTTCAGGGTCATCAAAGAAAGGTAAAAGAGGTCCTTCCAAAGGTTTGAAAGTGGAGAAAAAGATTGCAGCAACTGGAGAGAAGTACAAAATTGAGTTCGATGAACAAACTTGGAGGGCAGTTGGGAAAAATTCAGGTCCATGGGCCACTGAGATGGGACAAGTTGTGCGCCAACTAGCACCATTAGCTATTGAGAGGTGGAGTGCTGTCTCTGCAGAACAGAGGAAAGAAATGTATCAAATGATGAAGGTAGAAATTGGTCAATTTTTATATTACCTTAGAGTTTATTATTTTTCTTATAGAAAAATGCAAATAGATCCTTCTTTTTTTTTTTTTTTTTGGTGTGCAGAACAAATTTGATTTTGTTGATTCAAAAGAAATTGCTGAAGCTATTGATCGATCGATTAATAAGATATGGAGGGACTATCGTGCTGAACTCAAAAGATACTTTGACGAAAAGAAAAAAGAGATGGATCTCGACCAAATAAAAGAGGAAAAGCCTGAGAAAGTGGAGTCTCAAGAAACTTGGGAATGGTTATGTGACTATTGGAGTAGTGAGAAAGTCATGGTTAGTGAAAATTTTATTTTAATAGCAAGTAATTAGTGTATATTTGACTACAAATATCTATATAGGTTTGTTATTTATCTATTTTAGGCTAGGAGTGAGGTGAACAAAGAAAATCGGGCCAAGAAACCATTCACAAGTATTACGGGGTCAAGATCCATACCAGCTACTAGATACGCACTGGTATCAAATAAATTTAATATATTTTGTTTGACTTGGAAATCAAATTTTATTTAGTTTTACATACTTAAAATTTGCTTGTGTAGATTGATGAGACTACGAAGCAACCTCCTGGAAGGATAGAAACATTTCGTATTGCCCATTGGAATAGAAAGACTGCTAAGTGGGCAAACAAAGAGGCAGAGGCACTCTATGTAAGTAACTTACATTAGTAATCAAAACTTACATTAATTATTAAAATGCTTTGTACATATACACAATTTCAATATGCATACACAAATGTACACATATGTTAAGATGTTATAAGTAAGACATATATATATGCATGTACTATATGTCTGTGCTTCCCATATATGGTCCACATAATTACTAAGATTAGTATTTTATACAAGGCCTACATCTAGAGTAGGACTCACATGGCGTTACAACAGAATCAAATGCTGAAAATAATCTTAGCATTTCTTATATAATATATACCTATATTATAATGTGATATGCCAAAATAATTAATTAAGATTAAGAATTGAGTTAAATTCCTCCACGGATGATGACAAGTTCTATGTATATTGAGATGCTCCATCGACCTATATAGTAATCTATATGTTTGTTTTTTAATGTACAGAATGAGATGTTAGAGATCAAGCATTCCCAGCCTTCTGTCGAGTCAGATAATGAAGATGATTCAGTTGTTGTCCTTACTGAGACTGAAATTGTAGATCAAGTGTTGGGTATTCGATCTGGTTATGTGAAATTAGCTGGACAGTTGCCAAGATTGGAGAGTAGGAAGCTTAGACATCCAAGCAATTTAGCATCAATTTCGGTGCATACCCAAGCAAAGACAGCTCGAGAAGTTGCGTTGGAGGAGCAAGTAACAGACCTCACTAATTTTATCAGATCCAAATTCCCTGAGTATCGGCCCAAAAACAAAGATTTCGGCAGTCAATCTTCGTCAGAATCTCCAGAAGACTAGTATTAGACTTAATTGTGTTTGTGTTTTACCAGACTTGCTTCTCATTAGATTTCGTTTTTCTTTTTTTTTTTGGGTTAACGAAATACTTGGTGTTTTCTTTATGTTCCAGTCCTGAACCACTTTTCTTCTTCACTTGTTAGTTGTTATGCACTTGGTTTATTTCTTCCCCCTAAAATGCAAGCACGTATTTATGACTTTTATTAGATTTTTTTTTTTTGTATTTATAAAACTCTGCTTATTTTTAACTTCAAATTACAGTTCATGATTAATTACTCTTTATGTTCATATCAATTATTAAAAAAAATTGAAATTTTACAAAAATAAAAATTACAAATATTTAAAATTTAATAAATTTCAATTAAAAAATAATCCTCAACGAAATCCGTTCATCGCTAAAGAACTATCTGCTAAATGTTTTTAATAAAAAAAATAAAAATTTGAAACCTTCATCAACGAAATCATTTCCTTGAGCGTGGAAATTTTGATCAACAAACTAAATCTTTGTCGGCGAATCAATTTTGTTGAGAAAGGTAATGTAACGAAATCTTTCGTCAGATTTTGACCCACAAAATGACGAACAAAACCGACATTCTCAGCGAAGTGAATCGTTGCCGATAATATACCCATTCTCGACGAACGGCCTTCTTTTCGTCGTTATGTAGTATTACCGACGCGATATCACCGACGATTTCAAAACGAAATTCCTTCGTCGATAAAATACTTTTCTCGGGGAAATATGGACATTAACAACGAAAACATTTCGCCGAGGAAAGATGTTTTTCCAGTAGTTAAAAGTGGAACGTTGGATCCCAGAGATTCGAGGATAAGGCCATAAAGGCAATTGTCTCCTATCTTGAGTTATGACTCCAAATTGCTAATTTTCTTTAAAGATTTCACATATTCAAAAGTTCTTAATATTAATATCTAGGCTTAAATTATATAAATAATATATTATAATTTCAACAAACTACAAAAATTTTAATCTCAATTCAATAAATCAATGTATTTTTCTAAAATTCATAAATTTTTATTTATTGCAATAAAAACTGATAGGCATCTTGCTTTCTTTTCAAAATTGGAACAATTTTTTATTTTTGTTTCATTGTATTGGTTATAAAGCTTGTTTCTTCCAAATTTTTTAAATGTCATAAATTTTTTATTCAACGTCTATTCTTTTAAGTTAATTTTCCTACCAAATCGGCTATTAATATATTTAATCAAGTCAAAATACATCATAGTTTATATATTTTATTACTCAACCAATATATCTAAAAGAAGTTGTCTTCTATCTTCAGAAATAATAATACATTTTTTTTCAAAAAAAAGCGTCTAAAATTTTTTTTAAGTACAATTTAATTCCAGAATATTTTTTTTTTTCAAATTTTCGCTTTAGACCTCAAAATTTGTTGAGTCGGCCCTTTTGGATCCACATGATGGATGATCTTTATTGTATAGTATCCACATGATTATTTATTGTTATGGATGATCTATGGAGTTTTATTTACTTCGTAGTTATTGATTTTGAATAAATTGATTTATGTGCTTGTTTTTAAACAAGGTTTCAAACTTGTTTGAAAATGTTCTACTTAGAATAGGTTTTGGTTGTAGATAAATTAGTTTACATGTTTAAAAGCGGGTAAATAAATAATGATTAAAAGAAAACGAGGTAGTTAGAATCAGGGTTAAATATTGTTCTGAGATTCTTACTAAACTATTGGCCAAAGTCCAAAATTGATAAAATATAGATGGGCTATTTTTTTTAGGGCCTTTTAGCTAAATGGATGAATTTTGGATCAAAGTTTGCAAAATGGCCACTTTTTGAAAACTGTTAATAAATGTCCGAATTTTGAAAAATATTTAAGAAATGACTGTTTTTCATATTTACTATATCAAAATATATTGATTTATTTTTTGAAAATTGATTTAATTTTTAAAAAAATTGATTTATTTTTTTTAAAAAATTAATGTACTTTATAAAAAGTAGATCAACTAAAAAAGGACATTTGTCAAAATAAAATTACAAAACGGTCATTTATTAAATAGGTGTAAAAAAGGGCCATTTTTAACTTGATCTTAAAAAAGGCCATTTATTATAAATACTCTTTTTTTTCCTTGAGAAAATTTGATTTTTTATGGTAATTTTTCAAAAAATTGAAAAATCCCAGATTTTGAAATTGTTTGAAAAATCTAGGATTTTAATTAGAAAAATACCACTTTTAAAAGTCTGTAGAAAAATACCACTTTTCATTAATTGATGAGATACTTGAAGTAACCGACCAAGTTGTAACTTGGTCGGTTACTTCAAGTAACTAGATTTGTTATATCAAGTAACACAGCTATTATCTCGAGTATCATTTGGAAAATGCTAAGTTTTAAAAAAAATGATATTTTTCTAAATCTTTATTAAAAGTGTTACTTTTCTAGGGATTTTTCAAAAAATTCGGCCCATCTGACACTTTTTACTTTGGGCTTGGAATTTTGTAAGAAGCCCTTTTTTCAGAGGTGAAAAAATCCTGGATTTAAAATACCATTTTTAAAAATAACAATTTCAAAATTTATTTAGAAAAGTTCACTTTGCCCTTCATAATTGATATTTGTCAGAGGTTAGTCTGGTTACGTTAAGTACCCTTCAAGTAGTAAAAAGTATTATTTTTCTAAATAACATTCAAAAGTAGTATTTTTGTAAATAAATCTATGATTTTTCAAAAAAATTAAACTATCCGGGATATTTCAATTTTTCTAAACTACCACACAAAATCAAATTTCCTCTACTGTATTGAGTCCAAACCCAAAGTTTCAAAGAAGTCTAATGGCCTATTATCAGAAGTGCCAAACTAGTAAATACAAGAAAGAGAAATTTTTTTTTTAAAAAAAAAAAAAAAAGACGAAGAAGAAGAAGAAGAGGTCGGGCGTTTAGTCTACCTAAGAGTATCAGACATTATCCTCTTCATATGCTTTCTTCATGCAGCCATCCTCATCTCTTTCTCCACTTATCTTTTTCTACTACTTATAACTTCTACCTCTTTATCTTCTTGTTCTTCTCCTAAATTCAAAGCCTTACCTCTCTCTTTAACCTCTTAAAATCTTAAATTATCTAATTTCTCTATCAAATCTTGAGTTTGTAAAGTAATTTAAGAATCTAAGTTCCATAGCAACTAATGTATGATTCTAACCATGTTTTAATAATTAAAACTATGACTTTAGAGGCCTATTTTAATAGTGTTTGTTGTATAACGAATTTATTTTAGCTAATCACAATAAGCTTTAGACATGTCTTGAGTACTTTTTATTTTCTCTCACTTTAAGAACATTTCTGTTTCTCTTTTTTTTTTTTTTGAATAATAACATTTATGTTATTATTATTTTTTTAAAAAAAAAAACATTTATGTTTCTAGTTTTATTATTCGTGTCATTAAAAATCAGATTTATATAGAACTTATAATATGAAAAACTTGACTAAAAACATGAAGCTTTCAAGTTCTTGTTTTCTTAGCATTGAGTAAATAATAAAAGTTTTACATGGGTTTTTATTGCTAGTTAAACCTGGGTCTCTGTTACGTTAATTTATGTTCTTTAGTCCATAAAAAGATTAAGATGATCTAAAACTAAGTAGTATGTGATTTACTATGACACTTCAAAAATTGACCATGTTGCTGAAAAACTATTTTAAGACTCCTACTAAGAGCTATCTATATGTTTTTATCTTTTGTGAATTATTAGGAATGAACTTTTAGAAATTGCTTTAAAAGTATAGACTACACTTGTTAAGAGTCACATAGAATTTAGAGTAACTCAAAAATCATATTTTTAGAGGGAGATATAAATTTTTCAAATTGATAGTCAAAACTGTAAGTTTTTACTCGAGATAAATTTTTGGTCCTAATTACGGGTCACTTTGTAACCCCAGGTAATTTTAGAATATGACAAATTGTATCTCTATATATATATAATTTTTATTTTTTTTTACGTTAGTTTTATATGCCATTAAGATCATATTAGTTGACAACTAGGTCAAATAGTAGTTTTTCGGTAAAATGTATTTTTCACGCTTTTCAGAGCCTAATTCACAGTTCGTTTTAACACGTCAAATAGCTTTAATTTAATGTTTAGGACTCAATTATAGCATTTTATTGGTTGGCCCCAGGTAAGCACGAGGTGGCAGTCACTGTACTGATTTGGTGATTAGTTACACTAAGCTAGCTTAGATTCAGCTTAATCGCGTAAGGTTAATTTTATGCATTCTAGTAATTAGGCATTGATACTTTATTTAAATTATTAATTAGAGTCTAATTGACTTATTTTTATGTTTAATGATTGGTTATGGGGCTAAGTTCCACCAAATTACAATAAGATTGGCTATATAGGATCATAAGTCAAAGTATGACTAGATTTCACTTTCTAAGCTAGAATTCACCAACTTTAGCTAGACTTGGGTGCATAGGATTGTCCAGCAACGTGATGACTATGCTAAGAGTGTTTTAGAGCTTGACACATGGAAATTAATGAGTAAAATACCCAAAATACCCCTTACAAATTAAGTAATGCCTTTTCTTAACCATTAAGTATTGATTTTTGACCAAATCTGGTCATTTTCTTTCCCTTCCTCTCCAGCCACGACCTGAGCCTCTCCAACCACGACCTGAGCCTCTCCAACATCTTCCTACACTTCTCTCAACTTCCCTTAATCATTTCCAAGAGTTTCCAAGTAGTAGAACTCAAGTTGGAGCTCTAGAAAGCAAGATAGATCAAAACTAGTCAAAGTAGTTCTACTAATTCTTCTTCCTATGTTTTGTTTTCTAATTTCAATTCACCACTTTCTCTCAATTAAATAATGGTTTCTCTAGGTCCTCTTGAGTCCTAAAATCAGTTTTAAAGCCCTGGAAATTAATTTGGTGGAGGTAGAAGGCAAGAACTTCAATAAAAACTCAAACTAGTCAAGGTGAGCATTATGTAGGATTTTGAAGTTATAGTTAATTTCTCTTGTTTCAGCTCTTAAACTAAGGTTATTGTTTGATGAATAATGGTCCTAGGAACCCTTACATATTTCTGAAAATATAAAATTTAAGTGGAGGATTAAATTTAAACCTAAAGCCCTAAAGTGTGCTAGTTATAGATTTAAGTGTTTTCATGTGTGGTAGACTATGTTTTTCTATTTGTAATATGATTTTCTAAACTTAGAGGGTATATTTTATGGATCCTATTATTTATTACACTCATTTGGTGGCTGGTTCTGTTGAGATACAAGTATAAAAGTAGTTTTAAACTTGTT
Source organism: Trema orientale (assembly GCA_002914845.1). NCBI lineage: Eukaryota > Viridiplantae > Streptophyta > Magnoliopsida > Rosales > Cannabaceae > Trema > Trema orientale. The sequence continues at coordinate 348,280 of JXTC01000193.1, forward strand.
TAAACGAAAAAAGAGTTCAAGTGCACTTAGATTGTTCTAAGTGATCCTCTTTGATGTATATATGTGGGAATTGGATTGTTAATTATTATTGTCACACCCCGATTCACGTGCATGCTTACATGTTATGTGTAATAGAGTTTTGTCTAGTTCTAAGTTAATTAGAGGAGTTAAGTTGGTCAATGA